>JAOEHV020165198.1:0-13845 GCA_025447995.2 Isaurus tuberculatus | reverse complement strand
CCTTTTTAAGGCCTTAAATTTGCAAAGAGACTCATAATGACTTTTAATGACTTTTAATGCCCCGCGGGAACCCTGCAGAAGGATTTCTTTTTAAAAAATTGTAATTCAGCAGTGAACTGCACGGGACAAAATATGGCGTCTATTGATAGCAGCCTTTATCAAACTTCAGTTTATCTGCATCTACATTATAGTTTCCTTCTCGTTAGGAGAAAAAGAATTGTTAAGGAGACATAACGAAAGATGAAAATCAAAATTCTTCAAAACTGAACCCAATGGAACTGGTCTCGAAGCTAACCTTTTTGTTTTTTCCTCTCCCTAATGGTTAACCTGATCTTCTTTCTGAGGTTGAACTCTGATAACGGAACTTCTTTCAGCTGTAATCAAGAAACAGGCAAAAAAATTTGTACATCCTTTTTTAACGATATACAGTTACTTTGATGAACGGTACTCCATATATTTGACAGCACTTCATTATCATCATCATCATCATTATCATCCATCATCATCATCAATCATCATCATCAATCATCATCATCAATCATCATCATCATCATCATCATCGTCATCATCAATCATCATCATCATCATCACCACCATCATCATCATCACTGTAGCGTTTTCCGCAATTTTGCCAAAATAAAAATTCCACCACTTAAAACTTTTTACACCATACATTTAGTAAAAAATACACAATGCGCCTGAAAAAAACCACAATAGTAACGCTGAATATTCGCTTGCTCTAAATAATACTAACTAACAAATTGTACTCGATACAGGCGCGTAGCCAGTATTTTTTCCGGGGGGATGCACCTCAAATTTGAGCGAACCTTGTGTCAAAAAATCTTTAAAAATGATATATATTTGCTGTAAGCTGTTCTAGTGAAAATAAACAAAAAGGTGATGGTTAATGTTTAATTCTTAAACAAAAACAACAAATGAATATAAGAAAACTTCTGCAATTTCCTCTTTTTTCTTTCCTTTTTCACCGTATTAGTTGCTTCTGAGTTGGCCTTTTGGACATGTAAGGGAGAGGGGTGCATGTGCACCCCCCTGCCTATGCGCCAGCAATACCAGCAATACCAGATTATATTTAATCATTACTAAAAAACTGATTATAAATTTTTTTTCGATAACATCTTTAACACGGAGTACTGTATTACATACTAATGTTACTATACTAGAAATAGTTATCACTAAAGCTGCCCCCGCCTTTTTATAATTTGGAGTGTAAAATCTTTTGTGAAGTGAAGCTTTGTACAGGAAATTCCTGTTTTTTTGTGTTTTCAAACATTTTTTTTGTTATCTGACAGTCTTGGTTATTTTGATTAAATCTCGAAAGTGGAAACTGACAGTTTCTTTTTTTGGCAAAGACTCGGCAATCCTTTGCGAACTTTTCGGCAATCCTTTGCGAGCCCTGTTCTCAAAAACCGAGATTTTTTCCATGTTTCTGTTGTCACGATTCTCTCTATACGCGGGGCGGGGGCTTCTAAGGTGCCTCCTCGGGTTTTTGGCCGTCTGGGCCTAAAACCCTGCGGGGGGCAATTAATTGTAGTCCAAGCAGAATGAAGTATTTTCAATCTTTGTAGATCACTTACCAGTTCCTCCAAGTCATCAACATCTTGCAGCTGTTCAACATACTCTTCAGTGATCTTTCCATCAGCTGGTCTTTGAGGCTTGGCCGGAGGGGATGGATCATCATCTGCACTTGGTTCCTCAGATTTCTCTCCTTGACCCTCCCCAGCTTTGTCCTGCCCTCTTTCACCGTTAACCGCCTCCGACACTGCTTCACTTTTGGATGTTCCGTTTTCTTCGTCTTTAGTTTCCTCTACAGTTTCTTCGCCTTCGTTTACCGCCTTTACCTCTCCATTTTCGACGTTGTTTACTTGTTCCTCACTATTTTCTTTGGAAGAACTGATGTTGTTTTCCTCTGGTGGTCTCTCTTCGATTTTTGTTTCCTGTCTTCGAGACCTTCTACCATTGCTTCCAACATCAGAATCCAACGCGTTTATCCTTTTCTTCCTTAATTCTCGAAGTTTTTGTCGAATTTCTCTTCTTGTTTCAAAATCTTTAGCTTCATCAAGCTGTCAAATTACAAGATAAAGCAAAACGTTAAAAATGAAACTATTTGCATTAAAAAAAAAGAATTTGCCAAATCCTTTCATTTTCAAGTTGATTTTTCTTTCCCAATAAAGTTACTATTTACTCCGTATACCGAGCTTTTTTTAGCCATTTGCTTGATTAGTTAAATGACACTAAAATATTCAACCTCTCAAAACTCATGGAAATATGGGTAAACGTTCGGTCATCGGCCTCATGGGTTAATAGCAATTGACAACCCTATCCATGTCATCTAGTAACTTCTGTTGAACTACGTCTCGTATTGATCTCGGAGTAGATGTACTAAGTGTAGTATCGTCTGCATAGATAACAACAGACTCTTTTACTGTCCAGGTGGCGTGGTTAACGCAGTTGGTAAGAACTTTGCCTTCAAACCACAAGGTCCCATGTTCGGTTCCTCGGCTCTGCCGAAATTTGAACACTTGTGTGACCTTCTTTTCCGCCAAAGCTTACTCAGCTTTCCATCCTTACGAGGTCGGTAAATGAGTACCAGCTTCGGCTGGGAGCTAACCTGCGATGGATTAGTGTCCCGTCCAGGGGGAGTTAAGGATTCTCATCCGCTTAACACTACAGAAACCGGAGATAAGCGCCGGCACCATGGGCCACTAGGCTCATATAAGGATTTAGCTTAGCTTTTACTGTCAAAGGAAGATCGTTTATGAAAACTATAAACAATAGTGGTCCAAGGACTGAACCCTGAGGCACTCTACTTTTTACTTGTTTTTTGAGAAAAATAGCGGCTTTTCACTACTCACTATAATTCAATAGTTAGCCATTCAAATTGCAGAATTCGTGATAGTATTTCAGTGGATTTATATTAACTTTCATTATCTCGTGTGGGAATCTGCGCCTGATTGTTAGCTATGCCATGCTGATGAGGCCCAAAAATGACGAAATAGCCGATATCAAGTTATTTCGTACTAATAAGACCAACGCCGAGGCAGATAACTTATTTCCTTACCGAAACACTTGTTCGTTAATTCTAACATTAGGCTTAGTTTCATTTATGGTAGATTTAACGTGGCTCTATATTGTATTTTATAAAGCTTTGGATATTACATATGCATAAATAATTTCTCCCTTGAGAAATATTTATCACAAGACCTGGAAAAATCAAGTAGAAAGGAGATGAAGAAGTTTGGTTTGAAGAAAGAGGCTGCCCTTAATCGATCAAAGTGGCAAAAGGGTGTGAAGTTGGTCATGATCATGTCGGGAATGGGGTGAATCCGGACAAACCGGAGCAAAACTGGTCTACTACTACTACCAGAAACGAAAGAGGAGAGACTGGTACAATTTGCAACAACTTGTAGCATGATCATTAACAACACATGGTTCCAGAAAAGCCCAACTTAATGTTAAGGTGAAGTAATATATCAAACACGAGAGACAGTGTTTTATCACATTTCAAAACACGGAGAAGAGAGTTGAAAATACGACGCGCAGCGGAGTATTTTTGACGAAATTCGAGGTGTTTTGGAAATGTGATGAAACACTGCTTTGAGTATTTGATATATCTTCTCAATCGAAACGAAAACAAAGGAGTAAACGAAGAAATGAAATCGTAAAAATATATGCTAATTAAGATTACATTTCAAACCATGGTCACGGTTATGATTTCTTTTGTTTTAACTTCATGAATTATTAATGAGTTTCAGAAGAATGAGATCAACTACATATAATTACCAATAAGAGAGAGATTGACTTGAACACAGAAGTAAGACAGAGGGTGAACATCGGGGGCGACCATAGGATAATTATTCGAAGTACCATCAGACTTAAAAAATACTAGAGAGATTTAAGATAATCAGAACTACTCTTCCGTGCCAAATAAACAGGGGGGTCGGAATAAACGGGGGCTCGGAAAATATTTGAAAACCTAATAAGGGGGGGAGTCTTAATAAAAGGGGGGATTGGAAAATCTAAAACGAATTTTTCACTGTACACTGAGTCATTATGCATGGGCATGATTACAACACAACTATTTCAATACTTTTATTATTTGTGCTTCTACAACTATTTCATGTCTCAGAAAAATCATATATCTCTTTCAGTAACTCCAAGAAAAATTAACAAAATTAAACACAACTACAATGTTTATATAAAAAGATCAGTACACAAAAAAAAATTGAGTTTTGAAAATCCGAAAATTTAATAAAGGGGGGTCAGAAAAAAAATTGAAATTTTAATACACAGGGGGGGGCCATTTATTTGGCACCCCAGAGTACAAGGCCAAAAATCAACGTCAAAAGGCTTCTCCAATGCAAAACAGAATTCCAAACTGATCTATGGAATCGATGCTTGCTGAGGAAGAGGATAAGCACAAAGAGGATGTGAAAGATCAAGCAGTTGATTGAGGCTATCTGGATATTCAAATGAATTTAGACTGCAGGTTTTACTGTGATATCAAAGACATACCTTGAGCATTACTTTGGCTAGACTCTAATAAACCAAACTAGCTTTGATTATTTTTAGACCAAAGTTACTTGTACTTTATATATAACAAACTGATTGATTGAACAGCAAAAAATGTGGTGTTAAGGTATACTTATAGTACACTGTATACTTATAATGTATTATTATTGTAAAGTACACCATTGTATTATAAAAAAGGTATATTATTTGTAAATGTAAATTAGCATGGAAAAAAATTAATAAAGGCAAAAAAAATGTGGTGTGTAAAATGTGTTCTGCTCATCCTTGAACCCATGATTTCTAATTATTCCTTGAAAATAATACTAAAAACAATACTTTGGATTTCAACCAAAAATATATAACCTAAAAAACTTTTGATAATAGTAAAAATAGATCAAACATGAGTGAAATCTTTAAACTTAAATTCATAACTTTGCCAGATGTTGCAATAAGATAGTTTAATGTTCGTCTGGGCTCCCTGTGTATCATTCCATATTTAGAAGATAAATTAGTCCATGTTTGCATGCCAACATGCTGTCATGCCCTTTGTTCTTCCAATCCAAAACATGAAACAGTCACCTGTTACTTTAGTTTTTCTGTTTAAAGATGCATCTTGTTGTAATTAGCAATACATGGAAAGCTCTGCATTGATACTTTGTCTTAATTAATGTCATATACATCTTATAACCATATTTGGAAGAGATAATATACCCTAATTAGTTACATTTGCCTGCCAAATTCTTTAAAAATATATCTGTATCACATCTTTTGTTACAGTTTTAGCATTTCAAAACTGTTTTAATTTATTAGTACTTCATGTAGTAATAAAGGTAAGGAACTATGATTAAACAAAAAGGTCTTGGAATGCTAACAGTTTGAAGCTATTTTGATTTTAAAGACCTATTGCTTTAAAATGCCAATAACATCATCCACTATAACTTCAGTCCGAAAAGAACATTCTAGAAAATTATAAATAACTTTGTTATCTAATTGATGCTATCAACACTTATAGAAAGGAATTTCAAAATTTACCAAAGTAGGTCATGTAAGACATAGTCACAAACATCCTTGGCCTGTTTACAATTCTTGACATCCCTAAAAACTAAATATTATTTAAAAGCTAAAACAAATAAAGATTTAAATAGAGAGATATAAATAATCATTTTTAGTTCAAAACAAGTTAAACAGTTTATGAAATATATTCTACTAAGTATATTATTATGAATCAGGAATGAACAATACTACGAATGTATGAGCTGCATTTGGCTGTACTAATCTATATTGTAATTTTTTTTAAAATTTTATTACCGTTAACACGCCAAGGTGTATCAAAATTACAAATGTAACTAATGGATGAATTTGTTGATTAAATTTGCAATTAGCTTGACATGGAAAATTCTCTTTCAAAAAACTAAAAGTAACTGCTCTGTTTTGCATCTGAATCACTTTAGAGATCACGAAAGAGCAACAAACACTTTATCTCTGTGTTTTCACTGATATGCACTCTGGATTGCTCAAACACTCACAGTTAAAGTAACAAACCATCAGCTAGCAATAAGAATATCATGATCTTAAACTTTTTTGATAAATAGGTCAAAATTCATCTTTAAATACTGTGCAAAGCATAACCATATTCATCTCATCTGTCAACTGATTGGGGTTATGATGATGGATTTCGCACATGCTGAATTCAACTACTACTGTAACCTTTTAAGCAAAACACTAAAATGGAATTACATTACCTTTCAAGGCAACAAGCTACCGTTAGCCCTTTTCTAAAAAAAGTAGAATTGATAGTTACCCTATTAAGTGTTTTCTATGTGTAAATTTTTAATCAAAGTGTGTGTACATCAGAGTTAAAGTACAACAACAAAACAAATTCAATACCTCTTCATTTTAGAAAACCTATATAAACAAAAAAGACGGTATTAGGTATATGAAGTTATACTGAATTTATATTCTCAGCACCTAAACAGCGAATCCTTTTAAATTTGCTATTCTAAAGCTATTGATATAATCAATGAAGTCGCAGTTTTAAACAAACATTATTATATTTTTAATGAGTATGACTCTTTAAACTTGGCCAAAAATATATTCATTATTTACTTTTATTTGCATGATCCATCCACTTCACTCATAATTAAATATTTTCTTTCAAAATAGAAGTTTGAAATTTCGGGCTCTCAGATAACAGTGAATGTGACTCGTGAATCTTCTAAAATATATATAAAAGTCTAAAAACCTTAGTGTTAAGCCCACAATTTTAACAATAGCGACCATAACTTGAAAATGAAATAATTTCGGCCAAGGAAGACACTTTGAATATATCGATAAACATATATCAACAAATCTTAATTTCTAAGAGAAAACCGCATAAACAAATGTACTCTGTTTCTGAAAAAAAAAAATAGCAAATTAAATTGTTTTATCCCGATTTTCTACCGAGCAATTACTGTACAAATCTTCTGTGTTGTAGTATTCAGATAGCTGTTTATCGTTTCAGTGTAAGACAAAAGCACGGAGACAGCTTTGTTAAAGACAGGCTTTAAACATCACTGCATCCAGATAATTGAGTGTTTCAATTAGTTTTAACATGAATTTAGATCAAAGAAAATACTGGACACAGATAAAGGTAATTAAAGCCTGATTCCTAACTATGGCTGTGAATGATCATTTTCTTCAAAATGAAATGTTGTTCAAGTATTTCCTAACTAACCCCGGGGATTTAAAAATTTTTGACAATGCATTCATTCCACTCGCGTGTTTCAAAGTTCCAACCATAAATGGCTTCAGAAACCGTCGTTCGGTGTCTGAATCTAATCAGCTACGGCATTTGTTTGCAACATCGTCGATGATCAGGCTATGGGATCTTCTACTGATACCTAAGAAATCTGTCCTTATAATCCTAAGAGAATGCTAACGAGATGCTTTGCGAATAACCCTGCTGTTTGGTTGATGTAAGCAAATTAAAAACTGTAGAATACTATACAATCATGCAATCTAAAGCTGCTGAAATTTCTGCAAAAATGCGCTTAGACTGTCGTCAATATGAAAAAGAAATGCTACGTGCAAATGTTTATTGAAGAGATTTTATAAGCGGCTTCTTACCAACTAAAAAAACTGGTAGAAATCCGATGGTCGCGTATTAGATAACTACTGTATATGTTTTATAGGAAGGAGCGGAATTGCAAGAGCCGCTTTGCAGAAACATATGATAGGAAATAAAAAATAAATGATTTCAAGCTACTTTAAGATGTCATCTTAATCCTACCTGCTTCTTCAAAACAGCTTCTTCGTCTTCCATTTTTGAGTACCATTGACTGATCGACGTTCAATTCGAAGATCGCTCCGAAATCTAATAGCGGAAGATGTAAATACCACAGCGTTACCTTTATTTCACGTGATTAACATTCCAAGAATAATTCATTATCGATTGGTGTTTTCACCAATTAGAACATATTCTGTGATGATACAACGTTCATTTCCTTTGTTCCCTTACTTCCGGTTCCTGTATGGTCCTCGGAAATGGAGATTGACGCACAACATAATGATTCAAACTGTTAGGAATTTCTCACCCTTAGATAAAATACGTCTATAAACGAATTTCTTTGAATTTCTATTTGTTTTGTTTTCAAAACACGTTTCGAATAGCACTAACCAGTAACCTCATGCTCAGTGACTACAAATGATGCGTGGTTGAGACAAAACATGTTTTCAGAATTTCTTAGTTAAACAACCCATTTTTTCAATATAATCCAGCAAAACCACTGGAAGTAAAATCTAGAAACTGTATTGATTTCATTTTGTCGACATTTGTGCGAGATAATTTGCTGGGTATAGTATTGCATACAGCTTTGACAGATGCACAGATTTGTTTGTTCCGCACGTGGTATTCTTGAACGCCATGTTTACTCTAATTTCTATGCTTTTCTTGTCAATTATGACCTAGCTCCTCAACGATTTTCATTTTGGCTTTAGATGGTTCTGTTCTTGTAAGCTTGCTCTGGTTAACCTTAGTGATACTTACTCTCAAATATGGACCACGGTCTTCTCTCAATTGATCTAAAAAAGGCCTTTGATTTAGTGAATCACTCAACTCTGCTAAATATACTAAGCCTTTATTATGGCTGGTCTGCTCTTAAGTGGCTCAGTTCCTACCTCACTGACCGCTCACAGAAAACAACTTTTAAGGGTGCTCTGTCCGACCCACTACTAATGTCTGTAGGGGTCCCTCAGGGAGGCATACTCGGGCCTTTGTTCTTTCTGTTATTTATAAACGATCTCCCCATTTATCTGTCTTTATCTGCTTTAAATACTAATCCTACAATGTTTGCCGACGATACTACGATTCTTACTTCAGGTTCTTCCGTAAAACTCGTTGAACGCAACTTAAATCAACTTGCGATTGAAGTGTCGGCCTGGGCAAATGTAAATCGCATGGCTCTAAACACTAGTAAAACTAAATCTATGTTGATTTCCACTCCACAAAAACTTAGTGCTCTACCGACCCAGTCTCTCAAAATTGTAGTCAATGATAGTGTGGTAGAACAAGTGATGGAAGCTAAGGGACGGACCATTAGAGAAGTTATTTGGGGGGGGGGGGGGACGGGCGAAGTACAAAAAAAATATTCATGCATGCAAGGGAAAATTAAGTGAAAAAAAATTCATGCATGCAGAGTAGACCAGAAAAAAATTCCTGCAATGGCTTTCCACACAGTTTAGTGTTATTTCAAGAAAAAAAAATATTCGTGCTCAACATTAAGACAAAAAAATTATTCATGGGAAAGAAACATCAAAGAAAAAAAATCACGAAGCTCGAAAATCCCCCCACCCCCCATAATTTTTCTAATGGTCCTTTCCTAAAATACTTGGTGTAACGTTTGACCACACCCGTTTTTGGAAGGGCAGATTGAGAGTCTCTCTAAGAAACCGCATCTTGCTTCGCAGAATAAAATCTTATCTTAATCATGAGGGCTCCCTACATTATTTCAATGCATGTATCCATAGCCAGCTTGTATACTGTTCTGGTGCCTGGGGTACTTGTTCTGAAGCACTTCTCCTGTGCCTTCTTCGTGACCAGAAACGCGCTGCCCGAATAATACTTCAGGCTAACTACTCTGTCTCTCTTCCTCTGTCGTGTTATTTTCTAAACTTCATTGGATCACTGTGTGTGACATTATTAAGTTCAGCAAACTACAGCTGCTCTTTAATATTCTCGTAAACCCTGAAGCCACCCTGTGTCTGAAGAAGAAATTTTCTTTCCCTTGTAATAACGCGCGTATGACTAGGAATGCAGCCTCAGGTAATTTGGTTGTCCCTCAGCCTAAAACAAACTCTGCTGGCAAAGGCATGTTCTCCTATTTTGCAGCTGTTCTATTTAATGCGCTACCCTCCGAGATTAAGCTACTAGTAAGAACTCCTCTCAACACGCCCACCACTTTCACTTCCCTCGCTACTTCTTTTAAGTGTAAACTGAGAGAACTTTTTGGAAACAAACTCAATTCTGTTTCACATCTTGAAGAGCTTTGCTGCTCTGCGTGCCGTTTTCAACTTTATTGTGGCTGCTATATTATTTAGATTATTGATTTTCTGTTTTTCCGTTTATAAAATAATGAATCCGCATCCGGATGATGCGGAGTTGGAAGGTCTGCGTGCAAGTTGCATGAGCCGTTGCACGGTGCAATGGCTTTTGCAACTTAAATTTTTTAACTGAAATCATTACGAAAAGTGGAACTTGATTTTACTTTTGAAAACAACGTCTGTAACTGGTCTCGCAACGATTTTAGCCATTGCATGGGGTGTTCATGTTGCACGATGCAATGGCTCGTGCAACTCGTCTGGCAGTGCCGCGTTGTTAGACAAGTTGCACAAAAAATTGCCCGGTGTAGCATTACCTTAACCCCCTCCCTTTAGCGCCTACTGTTCGCTGCGCTCACTCGTGAGATACCAATTTTGAACACTCGAAAATAAATTCCATATCTCCGCGCGCCTATGTATTATTCTATATGTCTTTAACTTATTTGATTTAATTTTTATTCGTTTTATGATGTTAACATTTATTTTAGAGTTGGGGCTGCATCATCCGTAAATGTAATAACAACCATAAATGTGATAACAACCGTAAACGTAATAAAAATCAACCGTAAATGTGATAAATTTAACCGTAAATGTAATAACTTAACCCATCGTAATGTAATAAGAATTAACCGTAACTGTTATTATCGTAATTATTCGATCTACTGCAGCCCCATCGAATAAGCGCACCGCCCGAATAAGTGCACCCCTGTCAAGCAAAAATTTGTCATAAGCGCACCCCCTTGGTTAAGCGTACCCCAAAATAATGGTGAAGAACCAAAAACGACCTTACTCTCAATTAATAAGTAGTATTTTTAAAATTGACTACTTCACACGCGCGGCAAGAATACAAATAGAAGCATCAAATCTAGTTGTGGATGCCCTGACGAAGGGCTAACGCTCGGAACATAATTTCACGCGCGCGGCAAGATCAAAAATAGAACGATTAGCAAAAATTGGCGTCCTTGAAGCCCGGTTTCCATGTAATCGCTGGGATCGCTAGGATCGCTGAAAAATCGGTTGAGCGATCCCAGCGATTATATGGAAATCACTTTTCAGCGATCTGGGCGATCCGAGAGATCGCGATCGCTGGGATCGCTCAAGTTCTAATTCAGCGATCCTAGCGATCGAGACTCACCAAAAAAAATTATGGAAATCACTTTCAGCGAACTCAGCGATCGAAAGTTAAATGTTAACTCGGCGCTCAGTCTCGTGCTTCTCAAAATATTCCAGTATTCGATCGACATTTTTTTGCCTGGTTTGAAATGGCTTTGGAGTGTATTTCATCTGCCGATGTTGCTGATTTTACGGAGGAAGTCCAGAAGTGTGACTGTTTGTATAACAAATTTAGTAAAGACTACAAGGATAATTATACGAAGATGGATTGCTGGAGGAAAGTAGCGGACAAGTTCGCCGGATATGAGTCCGAAAGAGGCCGAAAAAAATTCAAGAACATTCGACTCCCTTTTTTCGTTTTCAGCGATCACAGCGATCATATGGAAACCACTTGATCGTTGCGATCGCCAGGATCGCTGAACTAATTTTTAAGCGATCCTGGCGATCCCTGCGATTATATGGAAACCGGGCTTATGCTAAAGCACATTGGGGGGACCAAAGCCGCAGTTGGAGTCCATATCCGCTAGCAGATTTGGTCCGAGGGGGACCAAAACCGCTGCGACACCGATTGTCACGCGCGAGTTCTTTTTCTCAGCAAAAATGTTTTACTACTAAAAGTGCAATTAAAATCACAATTTATTCAAAGGTAGTATGTAAGTGGATTTATACTAAAACAATTAGACTATACGTTCTCGTTTTCTATGAGCGCAACGCACGTGGCAGACTATCTATTTAATCATAGAAAAAGCGAACTCTTAGATTACATAGAAAAGAGGAAAGGAAACCACAGTTCCGTTATTTTCGGGTTATTTTTCGGAATTTTATATTTGCGTCTACGTTGGTTGGTGTGCAAGTGTTTTATGTGGCATATTACCTTTCTCTTGAAAAATCTTTTTCTAATAACTTGAAATCTACAAATGATAAAGCCTCAAACGCTTACATTTAATAAAAAGATATTACGTCTGGCAGCGCAAAACGTACCGCTTGCAAAACCAAAAAACAATCAACAAATGCGTTCATTGATAAAGATAAAATGCTGTTAAACCTGTTAATTATTTTATGTTCAAATTTTTACTTTTCACTCGAGCAAGTTTCCGCAAATATTGATTCCATATATAGCACAGTTGATACAGAAATCATCGATTTTCTCAGTTCGTGTAAGATGGTGCAAAATATATGTACATCTTTTGAAAGCCCTGATATATTAAAACTCGTGATTTTTACATAATAGAGTAGTACAGGAATAGAAATAAAGAGATAAGTTAGATACATTTAAGGAATTCTCTTGAAGAAATGCGTAAAATCAGTTGAATACCAGCAAAACTAAAGTACGTACACTTACATGTCATTCATGATCAGCTTAAATGTGGCATTGGCATTGAAAAGTTCCACGTTATTGTATTTCATAACTATTGGGATTGCAGTCACAAAGTATCTTGGATTTACTTCTGACATTTAGTACAAAAATAGGCCATGTAACTTTGAATACAAATCACGTTTTTATAAAAAAATTCAAAGAAGACAGACAAGGCATATTAGAGGTGTACCGTATATATGTAAAGTACACGAAACACACAAATAACCTTGAGTAACACTCAAGAACTCAGTCAAACACGGACGCACACTTGACTTCATCCTAAAGATAAAATAGTAACGAGTTTGATCGCTGGTGTCTGTCAATTATTTCTTTCCTTTTACTTTCTTTGCTTTTCCTTTTGCAGGTTTAATAGTCGATGCCTTCACAATCTTGAGGGCCTTTGGTTCTTTACCTTTGGCTTGCTGGACCACCTCTAGTTCAATAGTCTTTTTGATGGCCTTCTCAACGCTCTAAAATAAACACATTTTTTCGCAATGTAAATTTTGTGATAAAAAACACTGATAACTTTATACATAGCTTTTTAAACAATATACAACTTTATGGAAGACTTTTTAAGAAAACCCCCATTCATTACCATAATTTCTCTATTAAGCCCCCCCCCCCTCTCTAATAAGCCCCCCTTTTTGAAGCCCGAAATATATTAAGCTTCCCCCCCTGAAAACTAGAAATTATATAGCGCCTTGGTCACAATACAACTGAAAATATACTTTGCTCAATGAAGTAAGATTTCTGTGCAGTTTAAATGACCATTCAAAAATATGTTATTGTGCTACATTTAAAGTTTACATTGCATGTCATTGCATAAAAGAAATTATATTCTTCAAACTTGGCACTGTAAACACAATCTTCATATGTTTGAGTCACGCCAATGATATTCTGTTGAATTTATTAAGCCATCCCCCCTCTCTAATAAACCCCTCCCCCTCTAAAGTGCTAGCAAACAATAAGCCCCGCAGGGCCCGGTTGTTCAAAGGTCGATTAGCACTAACCCAAGGTTAAGTTTTTAACCCATGCTTGTGTTTCTTACAATCCATAAACTAACTTGGCTTTTAAGTTTGGGGTTAACTTGTTTTTAGTGTTGGAAATTCTGAACAGTGATTACAAGCAAAGAAACCTTTCATTGTAAAGAAATTACTGTTTAAATTTTGCCTTAACCCAGGGTTAAAGCCTGGGGGGGTACTCCCATATATTGACTATACAGGTATGTGCCGCTGTTCAGGGTATGGTTTTCAGACCATCCAGTCTAG
>JAOEHV020165088.1:0-13847 GCA_025447995.2 Isaurus tuberculatus | reverse complement strand
TGATAATTCCATCCCAGAAAAGACCAAAAGGGCAACAAAGTACGGGATGAAGATCTTTGATGGTAAGTTTTCTCGTTATTTTTTTTTACTAGACAAAACTACGAACTTTTTATAAATTCAAAACAAATCCAGCTTTGAGCGTGACAATTCATTTCGTTTTATTCCTAAATAAATATTTCTTCAGCTTGCATGTGCTAACTTTATTAGTGCTTTTTCTGGCCGACTAGTTGGGTGATACTAAAACAATTAGACCTCTTGGCCTCATGGACTACGAGTTTGAACTGTCCATGAGGCCGTCGTAGTCCATTCGTCCTCGAGGTCTAATTGTTAAATATACAGTGAGTAGTGAGATTGCTTAAAACTCAATATCCAGTGGTTTGTTTTTTAATAAAAAATATTATCGATAGCCCAACATTGATTAAGACATAGTCATTGAAGCATTGTACATTGCAGTCTGTAAACCAAATTTGAATAAATAAGTCCTGCAGTCTTTTGAACTTGCCCTTTTCTTCAAGGGCATAAGTATCATTTAAAGTAATTTTGACTCTGATGAACTAAATGCTCGAAAACATTCAGTTTTAATGTATCAATAAGATTTTTTCCTATATTTTTAAACATTTTACCCAAGCACAACATGACAATCGAAAATTCATTAATTTTTATGGAGTTTTGATTCACAGGTTATCTTACATTTCACCAAATGAATAATTTTTCTGGCTGATAATTCTTTAATATTTAGACTTTACCATAAGAGAATACAGTAAGATGTCTCACTTACTATAAAAACAATTCTGGACTTATGTTGTGCACAAGATTCAAAATTTTTCAGGACCTACATCAAATTTCTCTGACTTATAAACCTTTTGACCTTTGACAATTAACCCTGGCTGCCTGTATTAATAGTAAACAGTTACAAACACACTGACCCTTTGTGAGTCTGTCAAGAGCTTCTTGTACCACTCGCTCAGATTCTGCATCAAGGGCACTATATTATCATAACAAATGATTTTATATTTTAGCATTAAAAAAAGTTTTTAATCAATTCTGACACTGAATAGTAATAATTATGTTATTATTAACAATAACAATAATATTAAAAATAACAATTATATTATTAACAATATATCATCACCATTGTAATTCATTATAATTATGTTTATTATAATTATTACAATTATTATAATAATTATTAGTTGAAAATTCAATCACTATATTTTTATCAAAATCCCAAGTACCTTCATAAAGGACTACTTTCAGTTCTATTAGCATTCATCTGTTGCATTATTAACAGAAAGCTTCTTCAATCAGTACTGACAGCAGTTAGTTATGATTATTGTTTAAATATATTTTAATATTTGTTTAAATCAAAGTAATAATTAAACAACCTAGAATCTAACATAATTTTAATTTCTTCAAATAAACAGAGTTTATAATCATTAGCTTTTAATTGTTAAAAGATAGGCTAAAAATTGGTAAAATAAAGATAAAACTACTGTTTTAGGTCTACTTGACCATCTTTTAACGTAAAGGTTGTCGAGTAGACTGGAAATATTAGTTTTTTAACAATTTTTAGCCTACCTTTTAATTTTTATGGACAATTCAATTTAAAATACTAGATTATAATGTTTTAACTTTATAATTTTAAGACTGAATGAAATATTTTAACTATTTTTACTGCACCTTGTTGCTTCATCTAGTATAAGAATTGGAGGATCTTTCAGTAAAGCTCTGGCAATGGCAATTCTGTGACAAGTTGATATAAATATTACACATTATCAACACCACATCCATTTTGCTATTATTATTATCATCAGCAGCAGCATTATCTTTACCATCAACATCGTGATAATCCGTTTCATCATCATCATTACTGCCATCAACATGACTGCCATCATTATTGCCATAATCATGATGACTGCCGTCATCATTACCATCATCATTGCTATCATCATTGCCACAACAATAATTATCATCGTCATCATCATCATCATTGCCATCATCATCATTACTATCATCATCATTGTCATCATCATCATTGTCACCAAAATCATTATCATCATCTTCATCATAATCATTGCCACCATCATTTCTATCATTGTCACCACAACCACCAGCATCACCATCATTATCATTGCCATCTTCCATATTACTAGTATTGCCACCATCACCCTCCTCTTCATTCTCTTCATCATCATCATTACCATCATCACAGTCAAAGAATAAAGTTTATTAGCTACTCAGTAAGTCCTTGATTAATTTGTAAACAGGCCAACTTGAAAATGTGCAGTAAATTGTGTTCTTATTTTATTTATCTGTAAAATTTACCTCTGTCGCTGACCACCTGACACTGTAACTCCTCTTTCACCCAACACGGTATTGTATCCCTGAATGAAAACAGTCTGTTTAGTCTCATGCTATTTCGAGTGTCAGCTCTTTATCTGACCATCTTAAGCTACTTATTGTGATAATCATAAATTTTCAATCTTAAGTTGTCTAAACTTCACATGATGCTGTCTGTAAATCTGAGCAAACCTTTGGAAACTGCCTTATAAAGTGATCTGCATTAGCTTGTTTGGCTGCTTTGTACACTTCTTCATCAGTTGCATCTGGCTTGCCATATCTGATGTTTTCTATCACACTTGTTGCAAAGAGAATTGGCTCCTACATAAATAACAAACCAAACAATGTGCAATTAAGTGGTAATTAGTGATGTCTGTCAACTGAAAATGTTATCATGATAATATCCAACATGACAGATGGCTAAAACATGAGGGGAACAACAACAAAAACGACCACAAGAAGAGCTGACATCATGCATACAGTATAAACTACAGCCTGGGTACCTGGTGAATATATCCAATAATGCTTTCTCGCATCCAGGTTGGATCAAGGCTTTTAATATCAAGACAATCAAGTTCAATAGATCCTTCTTGTACTTCATAAAACCTTTCAAGTAGTGCTGCCACAGTTGACTTGCCTGTAGAAAAATGAAGACACATAATTACAGTTTGTATACAACCAATGGACAGGCAACTGGCTAAATTACCATAACTGCTATTCTTAAAAAAGTAATTTTTTTCACACAGTTAGCTATGTAAAAAATATGTGAATTTTTTTACTAGTTTTCTTGAACCTAGAACTTGTGTTAAAATATACATGAAAATTTTCACAAGAGGGAAAAATGTTTGAAACTTAAATAATTTCACACAAATCAATGTGTGAAAAGTTGAATGAAATCCTGGACCATCAAACGTATTCTTAACCTGCTCCACTGGGTCCACAGAGAGCTACCATTTTACCAGCAGGAATCCTCAGAGAAAAGTCACTCAAAACTGTTTGACTCTCTCTTGTGGGATATGCAAACTTGACATGTTTGAATGCAATGTTTCCTTTGATGTCATCATGAGGGAAGCAATTTCCTCCTGATATGGGAATACTTGGCTGAACCAGCAAATATTCAAACACTCTTGCACCTGCACTCAACCCACGTACTGTTTGACCAAACAGAATAGAGACACTAGCCAGCGACCTGATAAAGATAATAATTAAAATAAAAAGTCATTACAAAGCAAATAAATTATTTATAATTAATAACACAAATAAGTAGTTTAGAACAAACTATTTTTTCATAAAAGAGAAACCTGTTTCCATGGTAACAGGTTAGCTCAAACATAATCCTTAAAAAGTTTTTTTTGACTATTTCAAAACCTGCTGTCAGTATTGAATTTTGCACAAAATTGTACATTTGAAGGTAAAACCACAACAAATATTTCAAGTACCTCTGCACCGTTTGTGTAGCCACAAGGAAACTCATTAAGTCACCAGGTCTAATCTCATTAGTTGCGAGAAGTGATCCTCCTGCATATAACACAACCAGCACCAGACCATTTATGGCCAGATTGGCAAGACCCTGGAATGCCCCAATACCAACTCCAAGCAATTCATTCATGGTTTTTGATTTTTCCACTTCCTTAGAGAACAACCTAACAGCACAAAAAGCATGATAATATTCTTTTAAGTAGAATAAAGAAATAAAAAATAAAATACAAAACCATTCAAATACTAACTTTAACATTAGAATCTACACACTCAAAATTTTAAAAGCTAGCTATATTAGTGGTGGTGGCAAAGGAAGGTGGGGTAGAGGGGGTGGTTACCCCCCAAAATTACTTTGGGGGGCAAACAATCCCCCCCCCAAAAAAAAAAAAAAAAAAAAATCTTACCCTCAAGCATTTGTGAATGCATTATTAGATGTACTCATAAAGTTGTGAGGAACAACACAGAAATTTAAGATTTTAAAGGCTGTGCTAAAACTGCAACATTTTGAATTAGAATTTTGAATAGGTTCTACAATTTCATTAAAGAAATGTACTCTCATGAAGACAAAAACTTCACTTTTTAATTTATGAAGAATGGACTGGCCTCCCTTGATTTCTCGTCCCTTTGTTCCTCAAAATTCTGTCCCCCTATCAAATATTTGCTGCCACCAACTCTATATAATACATAGCAAGGTGCATTAGAAGGACCATGTGTGTTCAGTTAAAGTTGTAGATGGGGTATCAAATGCTGAACTTCTGGAGCAGGTTAGAATTGATGATCTTAATGAGTTAAGATGGTATGGACATGTTCTTTGAGTGGAGATAGATAATCCTGTTAGGCAGGTTCTTAATAGAAGAAAAGAAGAAAACTAAAGGTATATGGGGTCAGACCACAACAGAAAGGAGGGGGTGCATACGTAGATGAGGATACAAGAAGGAAGGCTAGTTGTGTAATGTTAGTTAGTTATGATGCTTTGGATTGTTGCAAACAGAAAGCAGCCATCAGGCAAATATTGACTCCAGCATAATAGGTATTAAGGGCATTAAAACAGGGCAGGCAGAAGCACAGGTTTCCCAAGTTCATTATCTGTATTGATTTACACTTCTCTTATGAGTGGCTAGGGTAAAGCAGCTAAAACCCAACAAAAATTTGCTGAAACTTAACTTTAAAAACTTTAAATGAGCTAAGGTCTCTTTGCTTTTCCAGGTCGATGGACGATTATTAAGCATTAAGGCAAAAAATTAAATGTTCAAAAATTGCTATATAATTTAAATCTGCAATACACTCAGATATAATGAGCTAATGGGCTATCTGTGACAGAAACTCACATTGAATGGGAAAGGGGGGGGGAGCAAAGAGAGTTTAGCAAGCACCATAAATCAAGCCTCAAGGGGTTCAGGCACGCACCAGAGATCAAGCCTCTAGGACGTTCAGGCACATGCAAATTTGGCAAACTATATCCTCTGAAATACCAATTCTACCTGTTGTGGTTTTGTAGGCTCGAAGTTTTATGTTTTTGGATGACTATTGCTGTATAGACGTCTTGGAAGGAAGTTGGAAAGTACAGATTGCTGAAAAAAAGTCCTAAAATTGGGGAGGTTAGACCCTCTCTGTCCCCTACCCCCATGCTCTGCTGGCCTTGTAAAAATTGGGTGTTGTTGTAGTCTTGCATCAGATAGTATCTATTAGACAAGTACAAAAGAAATGCAGCTATATCTATAAATAATTAATCTTGCTAATTTTATTATATTTATTTTTTACTTCTGTCAATATCAAATTCAGTATTTTTGCGAAATGTTAATAGAGGCTAGTAAATAAAATTATCAAATGAAAAAAAGATTAAAAACTATTTGAAATTATTACATGTAAGCCATAAAATTCCTTATTAGGTAGAAAGGATATCAGACCCATAAAATATGCACTAACTTACTTGGTCTCCTTTTTTTCCATAGCAAATGCTCGCACAGTTCTAACATTTCCAATAGCTTCATTTGCAATTGCAGTTGCCTTGGCAACTTGCTCCTGTGCGGCACGAGAAAGTCGCCTTAGTCCTGAACCCATCACTGTCCCAGTCACAACAATAATCGGCAAGATCATAACAAGCAAAGCAGTCAGTTTGGGTGAAATAAAATAAAGTGAAACCATACAGCCAATGGTTTGGGTCGTACTTCGTAAACCTTGTGATATAACTTGCTTGAAAGCACTCTTAAAATCTTGAACATCAGCTGTTAATCTAAATTCATGGAAAACTTTTAGTGAAATTAATAAGTCTTATTGAATTATTTATCACCGATCAAAATAAAAAAATAAATTTTTCCAACAAAAATGAAATAAGCTTTCCATATCAAAGCTTGAGCACTAAGACATGTCCTTTAGCAAGACACCTTAAATTTATTTATTATAGTTGCTTGACTTATTCCATTTAGTATATTGAATAAATTATATGAGAATTTGAACAGCCACTAAAAACAAAAGGGCCTAGTGCAGAAACAATGAGTGACTTTGTATGAAATGCCAAATTCTCCCAATGCTTATGAAGAGATAATAGGGATAATATAGGGAGAGTTGAGAACTTGATCAAAAGTTATATCATTTTTGTCTAGTGCAAAAACAACATATAAGTGACTTTGTATGAAATGCTAAATTCTCCCAAAAGTTATGAATTCAATAACTGGGATAATGTTATACGATGCTTTAACTAAGAAAAAAATTTTTGGAAGGATTACAGTTTCTCACCTGTTTACCAACTCCCCAGTCCTGTGTGCATCAAAAAATGCTATATCCTGTTGTATAAGGGATGCAAAAAGTGCATTTCTCATCCTGGCAGCCATTCTCTCACCAAGACATGATAGCAAAGAAATATATGCAAATGTCAAGCCTGACTGTAAGGCATATATTGAAAGAAGCTTCAACGCTGGTTGTCGCAAAAACTGGAAGTAATCATTTGCATGTTCACCTGTGGTCAAGCTTGATACAACATTCACAACATCACCAAGCAGAAGTGGCAACTGTATGTTCACTATTGCAACAGCAAAAGCACTAAAGCTTGCCAAGATCAACAGCCACAAATCTGGCAATAAGAACTTAAGAAACTCTCGGAAACTAAACTTTGGTGCTGGGCTCCTGGTTTCTTCTATGTTTTTATCTTCACAGTGTTTTGAATGATGTGAACTGGTCTTGTGGCTAAGTTTCAGCCCACAGTATGCTGGGGAAAATCGGTACCTCAAAACAAATCCACTGACACAAAGAAACCCAGCAAACTTCAAACATGGTGAAAATGATGCATACTTCTTCAGGTAATTGTTTAGGTTATGGAAGTATCTTGTAGAGTGCCATGTCCCTCTTCTAGCAAACTTTGAAAGAGATGGTGATCTTCCAGCTGATCTTTGAAGTTGATACTGAGCTTCACACAAAAATGACCTAATAATATGTATTGTAAACCACACAAAGTTAGTCAATGCATGATATAAATTATTTCCTACCACTACTAACAGCACTATTTTTCCTGCAAGCAGCTTATATAAGACACTAAATGTTTCTAAGATATCTTTGTTTTTATCTTTAACATGACTAAGAGATTTTTAGTTTTAAGTACTTAGAAGTATGGTAGCTGAGGACTGCTACCACAAATTTTTGCTTATATAAAAAAAAAGTCAAATATAAAAGTTTAATTCAAAATGTATAAATTTGAGATCTAAAACAGATTCCATTTTTTATTTATGTTGAATTAAAATTAAAAATCAGAAATCAAAACATATATTAACATTTAGTTTCATTTTCATTTGATTTTTCTAATTTAATTCACCATTATTTTGCAATCTAAAATCAATTTCTTTGATTTTTTTATAAGGGAAAATTTGTGGTGGCAGCCCTCCACAGCCATGATACAGAAGTCTTTTTTGTTATTTTTGTTCAAGACTCTATACCTTTACCAAGCAAGTGACAGTTACCCAGGGCACAAAATTACATCAATTCATGAAGTTTCATTCCCAATATTCTGGAAAAATATTGGATGTTTCATAACAAAAATAATCAAAAAACATTTAGAATTTGTGAAAATAAATTTTAGTTGAATACAGCTTTAAGACTACAGCTTGACATACCCTTTGAACACAGTACACCTATAGTAAAGTTCACTATCACAAAAAACAATTAATAAATAATAACAAAAAATATTATTATTAATATATAGCAAAATAAATATTATTATAATGAAAAATTATAATTTTTATAAAATTTCAAAAGGTTTCTATTTTAACAATATATGTTAATGAATTTATTAGCACCCTGAAACTAAAACAATATAAAAATAATAAAATATAGTCAATAAAATGAATAATTATTTTATGCTGTTCAGAGAAAAAAAAGGTTTCTATGGTTTCAGCATACCACTGATTGCTAGCTCTCTTAAATTTGCTTGTCAATATTTTTAATAAACGCCATCAAAGAAATGAGTCGAATGAACAAGCTTCATTATGGAATTTGCTTCAAACTTAATCGTCCAAGCTACCGGCTTGTTCTGGCGGGAATGGAAAGACACTCATTTACTTTACCTGCTGAAACGTGCAGCAGCCGAAAATCGATAAACGGCAAAACAACGTCCAGGTTTTGCAGCACGAAATAATGTTGATACGCCTGCAAATACGTTCATGACAAATTAATGCTGTGAATCAAAATTCGAACAGATTTTCGGACGCCATCTTGGAGACTTTGTAACCGAGCATCTTCAAATGACTTCCGGTAGTTTGTATCTTGATTGTACTTTCAGTTTTCGCTATGACTGTCTTTTAAAATTTGAGGGTCTAGAGTTAGTTGTTAAAAGCACGAATTTTCTAATGTTAAATGTGAAAACGGCTGAAAATTTAATGTTTTAAAAGTTTTATGTCAATATTAATTGTACAGTTTGTTAACAGTTTTAAAAAAACCTTCCATTACATTTATTTTCCCACCATGAGAGTCATGGATATAATACAAACGCGACCAAACGCAATATTCAAATGAATAAACATTTGTGTGAGATTATTTTTAACTTAAACGCAATATATTCAAATCCAAATGCGCTTGTTTGGTCCTATATTATAGTAGCGAGCCCTCTCTCCCCTCTTTTGGCTTGTCTATAAGGCCCGGCTGCTAAGTTTTCCCGCTCGAACGCTTGCTGATGCTGAGTGAGACTAGGACGAATGACAAAATCCTGCTGCGAAGCGCGAGTCGAACAATCGTGAAGCTATGGCTTCGTCTAATATTTACGGTGGCCCACTGGTGTCACTGCTGCACACTGTAAAACAAACACGTTCCTGATTTAAAACCTTGCTTTCTCTGTGCAATTGTTCTTGTTTTCCATACAAATATAAGCCTGTTGTGTTGCTTAGAAATTGACCTCCTCCGTAGAAATTAGCCTCCTCCGTAGAAATGAGTCTCCTCCGTAGAAATTAGCCTCCTCCGTAGAAATTAGTCTCTTCCGTAGAAATTAGCCTCCTCCGTAGAAATTAGTCTCCTCCGTAGAAATCAGCCTCCTCCGTAGAAATTAGCCTCCTCCGTAGAAATTAGCCTCCTCCGTAGAAATTAGTCTCCTCCGTAGAAATTAGCCTCCTCCGTAGAAATCAGCCTCCTCCGTAGAAATCAGCCTCCTCCGTAGAAATCAGCCTCCTCCCGCGTAGAAATCAAAGTGCTGGTATATAGGGCCCAGGCTCCTCTCTTGTAGCAGTCCGCCATTTTTGATAATGGCAAATTTTTGCGCTTAGCACTCGTTCACGTCCCTCAAAATGATTAATTAATATTCAACCTACGTGATTCAAATAGTCCACGCGCGCAGGCAAACTCGACATTTAAAATGTTTTCAAGATACCTGATCACATTCTACAGATTCTAGTGAACGTCTAAGACATAAATCAGACGTTTAATGGACTTTCGAATTGCCAACTTGAGTCTTTATGTGCTATTTGCTTTTTTTATCGCTTGCGGCCCTTCTGAGCGATGTGATCATGTTTTTTCTACTCTGAAGTCGCTCGTTCATATACTTTACTTAGAATTTTAAGGCTCAAACGAACTGTTTCTATATCTGCAACAAGGCCGTGCTTCACGCGCGGCCTTTAGTGCATCTGCCTGCAGCCAATATACGGTTCCTGCTTCCATTGAGCTCTTGGGAAATGGTGTCAATGATTGTATAAAAGTTGTCTGGTTGTTTCCTTCTGGTCAAACCCTTTATGTAAAAATCCTTTTTAACTGTCTTAAACTTAAAGGCAAGGCGGACGTGGTTCGCACTTAACACTCCTAGTATGGACGCAAGAGAGTCTCGTAGCCCCACCACTTTTGAAACACTGCGCGGAGGAGTTTAACTTGCCCCTCCCCCACCAGTAATATTTTTATTACTTATTACTGGTGGGGGACGGGCAAGTTAAACTGAACAAAACTCGTTCAAACTCAGCCACGGTATATTATAGGGATTCATAAAGACGCCATGGAAGTTTCAGTGGATTTTATTGCAAATTAAGGTAAGAAAATCATGTTTTATTAAGTTCATATAAATTCCCATACATTTACTGTAAATCAGTTATAAATCAACACTAATCTTGAGCTTCGGCTACCTGTAGTTAATTCTACTTCGTTTTTAGCAAAATATGTGCAAAGAACAATTAGCGAGAGGAACTGGGAACGATGTTTTGTCGAGAGAGAGGAACGCGGGCGCGCCCGCTTTTCACCAATCGATGAAAAAAAAACATGGCTGACTGAATGGTGTATTTTTGTGCAGTAAAAATAAACTTGTTCAATTAATTGGACTGGGGAATAAGAATAATCGATATGTCAAACCATGAAACACTGGAGAAGAAGGAAAGCGTCGACTTTGGACCTGTCAGAACAACATCTGAAAACCCGACAAAGTTACGTTCTTTGGAAATGATAACGTTCGAGGCTTCAGAGGAGATTGATACAAGCAGTAATCAAGAAGAAAGTACTCAAAAAAATGTATTGGTTTCAAATGGAATGGTGCAAGAAGGACAACAGAATTCATTATCAGCAACTGCTGATGTAGACATCGAAGGAAGGTCCTTGTTGAGCTCACCTTTTACCGTCGAAGGTGTAGTTGTCGTGAATGACGGAGTAGAACAGTTTCATGCTGTTGAAACAGGAGGTAATGAACCACAAGAAGCAGTTGCTGTCCTAGAAGCTGTTCCAGTGAGTGTTTCAGGTACTGAAACTAATTGTGGAAGCGTAGCAGAAACAGCACATCAAGCTAGTAACCAAATTACACAGACAATAGAACCAAGTTATGTAGTCATTGAACAAGTTGCGCTTGACCAATTAAATCAGTTGATAGCATTCTCACAAAACGCTGCAGCAGTTATTGAACAAAATGTCACTCTGACAAACCCAACAACAGCAAACCATTCAAACACTACCCCATGCTTCTCAACACAAGAGTCTTGTGCATCAATAACTGCTTCTGTTGAAGAACCAGACTTTAAAGAGGGTGATCAGGTTGAATCCTGTAAGGATCAACAGTTTCTCAGTTTAGATGATGATAATGATGATGATGATGATGCTGAGTTAGATACCAAGGCTCTGGCAATACAGTTAACAGCGGAATTAAAACGTTACTCAATTCCACAAGCTGTATTTGCAAAAAAAGTGCTACATCGATCTCAAGGAACTTTAAGTGACATTCTAAGAAAACCCAAACCCTGGAGTGAACTGAAAGGTGGTCGAGAAATTTTTAAACGAATGAAACAATGGCTTGATCTTCCAGAAATTCAAAGAATTCCTCAACTTCGAACAGAAGGTACTGCAAACACATGTTAAAAGAAAATATATCAGTCTAATCACACAAACAACCATGCATTTTCCGTTTTTTCCTTTTTCTCACCTATTGTGCATATTATCTTACTACAACCATTATATAGATGTATATATAATTAGCTCATAGGAATGTTACTTCATTAAATCTGTCTGATGAGTGCGTAAGCAGGAAACTCAGAGTTACAGGGAATCATGTGTGTTTCATTATAGTCATTTTATATTGTATTTCGCTCTGCATTCATGTGTATTGAGCATTTTTTTACAGCATTTGCTACAGTTCCCTATGATATATGTATATATATATTTTTTTTCTTTCAGAAATATGAATTTTGTCCCTCATGATTATCAGCTGAAATAGTTTAAAGTTAAAAAATTTCTTTGATCGAGTAACTACTGGACAACATGTCTGGCAATCCCAGGATTTGCCCAGTCAATACCCAATTCTGGCCAATATTTGATGCCCGGTTTAAATTTTTTTTGTTTTTAATAATCAGAAATTCAAATTTTCTTTCTTTGCAGCTGCAAAGGAGTTAGACTCAACTAGAATAAGAAGGAATGCTGAAGAAGATGTTGAAGAACCACCAACCAAAAAAGTGCGACGGCAGTTTACAGATTCCCAGAAACGAGCATTGTTTGCTATATTTAAAGAAACAAAAAAGCCCTCAAAAGAAATGCAGATTGCTCTGGCTGAGGAACTTGGTCTAGAACGAAATACTGTGTCAAACTTCTTCATGAATGCAAGAAGACGACATACTGATGTATGAGGTCTTGGTTGAATTTTTGTACAAATTTTGTAGCTTTGCTGGTAGTGCTGCACATAACTTTACCTTTCTATTATTAGAAAAGATACAATGAAATCTTTTTTTGAGTTCAGTGTTGTTAAAGGGAACCCTGACTGTTTAAAAGATTTCGAGTCAGTGAGTACCTTGACTGTTTGAGAATCTTCTTCCAAGATTTTAGTAAGGATTTGAGCCTGCTAGTTCCAGTTTCAAGTGGTGACATCATTCTTACACATGGTGCTCACTACTCCTGGATTTTCCTGGAAAACTCCTGGAATTTTGAAATTTTTTTCCAGGGCCCTGGAAAACTCCTGGAAAAACATATAATTTCCCTGTACTCCTGAAAAACTCCTGGAATTTTGTTAAAAAATTTTTTAACAGTTTTATAAACAAGCCAACACCTGCAGAAACATCTGACTTATGATTGTAATTTTTTGTATTTTATGTAGACTCAATTTCAGGAAGTGTTTTACTGGGGATTCTGGTCATTTTTCTCCTGTTTTGTTTCGACCAGAAGGCTGAGGAATCGCACCATTGTTTTAGTGGTGTGGTTACTCAAACAGTTGCCCCTTATGATTTGGTTGAGCCCCCACTTCATTTTTGTTTTTGCCAAGAGAAAATATGGGGTTGGGTCCTGAAAAAATATATTTTCTACCCTGGAGAACTCCTGGAAAACTCCCGGAATTTTGTTATCATCAGTCAGTGAGCACCATGTTCCTGCTCTATTTATTGCAATGATTAAATAGTTTGACCTGAAGTGATTAGATCTTTGTCTTTTACCTATTTATCAACACACTTCAAAAGTTTTCTCTAAAAAAACTTTTGAATGCCAGAGATTTCAACCCTGGGTTATCTAGGTTTTGTCATACCTACTTGCAAATACCTACGCTTTTCAAAAGTTTCTTTAAAAACATAAACATGAGAGTGTGAAATAACAGCCCTTGTGTTGGTAGACATGACATTAGGGCCTATTGCAAACTCTTATAAAGGCATGAAATTAAAGCATTTTGTTAATTAGATTCTATTTCTTTTTTAGTCTGATGAAGAGTTCTCTGGAGATTCTGAAGGTGATGATGGTGGTAGTGAGAGTGACAAAAGTGGTCTTTCCAAACAACGAGCAAAGATCAAGTTACCTTTTCTCTCAAGAGTAAAAGGAAAAACCAAAGGTAAAAAACTGAAAAACTAGAGCGGAATCTCAAGAAATAACAATGTTCCAGATTATTTGTACAAACAGTACTAATGTTCACAATATGCAGTACTTAACAAATGAATATATTATCAAACCACTAGAAAATTGCTTATTAATAGTACATATGAAAATAAATTTTAACTTTTTGTTTCCTGTTAAAATAATGCTAAATACCGCATTAACCCGCGGATAGGCCGCACCCGCGTATAGGCCGCACCCCAAACTTTCCATGGTTTTCATGGGAAAAAAAAAGAAAATAGTGAGGT
>JAOEHV020164977.1:0-13847 GCA_025447995.2 Isaurus tuberculatus | reverse complement strand
CCTCCTCCGCCACCACCACCCCCTCCTCCATGTCCAGCATCCTGTCCGAAGCGCTGTTACCCAGAGTGCAACAAGGCATGTTGCAAACCAGGACCTCCACCTTATGCTCAGTTTTCTGAACGAGCTGAGAAGACTGGGGTGGCCTGCCAGGGAAAGAAACTGAAAATTAAATGCCCTAACAGATCAGAACGTATTGTGCTATACAGCACGTTTTACGGGCGGAACGATGACACCCTTTGTCATCATAAGGTGCTTTCCTCTACAGGTACGGTATTGGTCAGTAGTAATTTCAAGTGCCGAGTTAGTATCATACCATTAGACAATGGAAAATATTGCATTCTGATTGGCTACCCGACTGCAGGTCAATTAATAGTCAATCGTAGTAAACAAAAATGATTTTCACCCTCAAATTAGTGCTTTTCAAAAGGTATTTGTTAATATAATTTTTTCCCCTTTTTTAACTAAATGTGTGATAAAAATGTTCTCGAGCACCGTGTTAGCGATAAAGTTGAATTGGCTCGGTAACTTTTCTACCCCAATATAAGCTTTGCTTAATATTAGTTTTATGAGACAAGCTCGATAACATTTCCAACAAAGATAAGTTTAAAGTATTTACGCTGCACAAAACTCTTCATATTGACGTTATAACGTTATAAACGTTGTAAAAAATACTTCATTTCACTCCTTTTAATTCAACTAGGAAACTTCATTACTGTGTACTTTAGGAGGCGGAGTGGCTCAGTGTGTTTGGAACACGGCCGAATTTTTTTGCGGTTTTTTGGATTTCAATCCAACTTTGATCATTGTCTGGATTTCTCATGGACGATTTTTGAGTCATGTCAACCAAGGTCATTTAACTCTTTCAGCTCCAAACACCACATGTGATGTGTCGCTAAGTTCTCTTAACCTGGCTCCATATTTTCCTTTTAAACAAGTTGGGAGAAATATGTAATTCATCTTGGAGAAACTGCTGTGTACGATCAACTCCTTATTTCTCGTAACAAAGCAACTGATTTTGCATTGATATAGTAAGGAGGAGATAGATGCTGATAAACTGTCTTGGGATGAAAGGGTTACAAGCCAACTTTTTTGCCTTCTACCTGTTGGGGTTCTTAATTATGTCTTGTTCTCGACTGTTCTAAAAAAATATTCAGCCTTCAAGTCGCCTTGTTGGTTGCTAAACAATTTTACACTTCAGTTCTAAATTGTATTGACTGATCGTCCGGGTGGAGTTTGATAATGGGGAAATAATGGCTACTCCACAGGTAGTCGAAACGTTCGTCACCGACAATAGTCCTTCTCAGAACTTTTTTAACCCGGACGGTCACTCAACACATTGTATTGTAACTCCTGGGTTCAAACCATTTACACTTTAGTTTGAGTCAGTTTTACTGAATGTATGGAGGATATAGTTAGATGATGCTTTTGTGCCATATATTCGTAATTTTTTGCTCTTTTACACTTCATTTTTGAAAATTATTCAAAGAATCCGTTTATGCTCTGATGGTTGCTAAGAGAGTTGGTTAAATTTGTAACCGGTTTGAGTTTGACCTCTAAAAATTGTAGCTTCTCCGCTGCTTTGAAATCCAAGTTGAAGCGTTCACGTTTTTTTTCTTTCAATCCATTGTTAGGCACGTGCATAGGTCAGGAAATGACCATTAATCAGAAGATTCATGACCTGTGTAGCGGGGTTAACAGGTGTACAGTAGCCGCTAATAACGCATTTCTAGCTAAGAAAGACACAGTTATCTGCCCGGGGAAGTACAAATATCTCAGGGTCACGTACAAATGCACACAACATCCAGAGTTGTTCGAGGTAAGCACATTTGAAAGCATTTTACTGTTCCGGATAAAGGAATACTGAAACAACCAAAGTTTTTGGTTCGGAATCCGGAACCCACGTGATTGAATCCGGAATCCACGTGATTGAATCCGGAACCCACGTGATTGAATCCGGAACCCTCGTGATTGAATCTGGAATCCACGTGATTGAATCTGGAATCCATACATAAAGATCCGTAATATAGGAGCTTTAACCCGAATCAACAATCTTGGATCCATGCAGAATCCACGGTTGGGGATCTGGAATTCACAAGCTGAGATTCCAAGTTCCCCATCGTCTTGAATTCCTTTATTTGATCGCTAGCTTGGGTAGTTGGACTAAGGTAATCTAGATCTAGTTTAGAATGGATGGTTTAATCAGTTCTAAGTTGAAACGTTTGAATTGTCATTCTAGTTGTAGAAGAAGCTGTATTTTTGAGCAATAGCTTTTCGTCTAAGCACATAGTTCTGAATGGAGCCGAGACTTTGTTAGTCTCCTTCGCAGCCGTTATTAGTGTCAGTCTCCACGCTCTCTCCCCACTAACGGCTGCTCACCCAAGCGATACATTCCATTCCCGGCTATCGGCCAATTAGCGCATTGCCTTAAAAATTTTGAAAGGTTCGACCTTCTAGGCATTCTTTGCGCTGACAATTTTCAAAATGACGGATCTGATTGAAAGTTTCAAAGCAGTATGCGATTTTTTAACATTTCTGATTTAATCCAAGATCAAAAAGTTGCTATAACCAAACAAGTTCAAGAAAGCCAAGAAAAGAAAGATGTATTTGTAAATCTACCTACAGGATATGGTAAATCTTTGATATTGCAAAGTTAATCGCTAGTATTTGACTCGTTGACGAAAGAGTCAGGCCACATTGTCATTGTTACATCCCCTCTGCTGACACTGATCGACGATCAGTTACAATATTTGAGAGCCTAGCTATAGGGCCTGTCGTGTGTTAGAAAAATAGATGTATTTTGACTTCGAAATTATAAAACTCAACCGAAACACAAAGGGGCTTTCCGGGGAAATCCACAACAAATCATAACACTTTATGACTGGCTGATCTCAGACAATAACTGAACATTGATTGGCTTTCGTTGCTAACCACAACACAAAGGGAATGGAATCTTCCGCTTGGGAGAGCAGCCGTTAGTGGGGAGGGAGCGGGGAGACTGACACTAATAACGGCTGAGTGTTTGTCATGAAAAAAGGTTCAGCGACAAAGAAATGACAACCTGTAGTGAAATAAACTTCATATATTATATATTTCTAACAAACCAATTCAATAAACATAGGGTTTCTAAAATGAAAGGGGATTGCCTTGAAAGCACTTTTTGCATTGAAATGCATCCAGACACAAATTAGGAAGTTTGGGTTGGCAAGGAACACTTCCACCTCATGGACAAAATAATACAAATCACACGTATGTTTTGCATAAAATGTTGACTGTTAATAAATATCAAAACAACCAACGAATAATTGGCCAGTAAGTTTTTCTCATAGAATCTAAATACAGGGAAGTATTTGAAAGAACAGTAGTTACATTCCAACTCGAGTCGTGCTTCAGCATTTTAATTTGAAACCAAGGCGCTATTTCTTGGCACAATACTTCTCTAATAATTGTACTGAACTAGCCGTAGTTTAACGTTTATTAAGAACAAATAGCAGTCAAATTAAACTAAAAAGTGCTGCATAAAAACTCATATTCCTTGTTAATGGTTCTTTAATATTTAATACAGAAATTAGAAAATAAAAACATTAATTGCTGTTCCAGGCTTGTCCTTTACCGTGTACTAGGCCAAACGACTGTTGGCCCAGCTGTTCTCCAAAGTGCTGCACACCGGCCCCACCACCACCCCCTGTGCCACCCACTTGTCCTGGTAATTGCCCAAATAGTTGCCTCTCATCTGGTTGTTCGAAACGCTGCTGCAATCCACCCCCACCGGCCCAAAGAATTGCCTACCCACGTCCACAGTTACCGTCATTTAACCCTCCTCCTCCTCCTCCCTCGGTTGTAGCAAATACTATGGCAAACTTTGCCCCAAATTCTCCAGATACACCGAGATTTCTAGAATTCCCCCCTAAGATTCAGACGCCGCCACAGCCACAATATCAGAACCAGTTTCAGAACCCGTACACAGGCCTCAGACAGCCTTTCAGGCCCAATGTCTCGCCTGGTTGCCCAGCCCCTTGTCCAATCATGTGTGCACCAGCATGCAGCAGGAGCTGTTGCACTGCGGGCTACTCAAGGAGAAACCTTATTCCCCAGTATGGAAGGTTTTACAACAGAAGATATTACGGATAAATTTGATTTTGTAATAAATATTATTTTTAGCTGCTGAAGAAAAGTAAATTAACCTTTCTGAAAAAGCTTCAACGAAGGTCAGAGACTGAATGATTTATTTTGAGACGTTTTGAGGGGCATCAAAATTCTTCACAAATGTCTGACAAGATTAATGCCAGTCCTGTTGATGGGTTGAGCCTTTATTTAGGGGCGTTTGTATAATAAAGAGGTCTCGTTCATAAACTGTTAGCCATTGCAACCTTAAAGCTTCTTTAAGGAAATTTGCCAAAAGTAACTAAATTGATTTCAATGTTCAAAAAAAGAAGTTATTAAAATAACTTTATTCAATGGGAGAGTGCAAATGATGAAATAGACGGTTCATTATATTATGACAAAATCAGGTTTATATAGACTTAGTTGTAGTAGCTATATTAAAAATAAACTTGTAAATATTGCAATATTGAAACAAGTCTCATTAATTGGTATTATTGTTATTATCAACTTTATTAATAGTATATAGTTCGACGAACTTGTTCATGCGTTAAAGAACCGTTTCCATCTTACGGAAGAAGCCTGGTAACGAGTTCAAATCCGCCATTTTAGGGGGTCGCTTGCGAGAAGAAAAAGCAATAATCAAAGTGTTGTGGAAATCTCTTTCCATCCATTTCTGCTACTTTACATATTTCAGTTATTAAGTAGAAAGCTCAATTATTAGGTTTTGTAATCCGAAATTTCAAAGCCATATTGGCACATTTGATGGTGTTTTTCGATTCGATATGATGACTGGTAGGTCTCCCAAGCAAGGGAGACCTCCGGCCAAAGAAAAGATCGTAAAAATTCGTCTGAAACAATCTGTTTTCGAGATATGAAAGAACAAGAAACAAACATCTGGATATAGGCAACGCTCACACAGCATTTTTGCCGAGTATTTGTTGCATTGCGGCCCTGGAGTTGCAAACAGCACATAGAAATCTGCAATGAAGCCGCGGCAGCGGTTACATTGTTATTATGGGGTGAAAGGCCTGCACGACATCACAATCACGTTTGGTTTTCTTTGAAACTCCCAGTTTTTTGTTCCCGAAGCGAACAGACGTTGTTGACTTTTAAGGTTTTAAGCGAGTAAGTTCCTTGTGGGATTCCGCTTGTTTGTAGTTTGTTCTGATTGAATAAATTTGTCAACAAATGCCGATGTTCTTTTCGTAAAGTTGCCAGTGTCAAATCATTAGATGATGACCATTTGGGAAATCAAAAACTTGATTTGCATTTTAGTTTTGGGTTGAGTTGAGTGTTTATGTTTGGGTTCTACGCATTTATTGACTCAGTTTTCAAACTCCAGTAATGAAATTCTTGGTTTGCTGTCAAAGCACTTTGAGATTTTTACGTTCCTTTCATTTCTTCAGTTTTTGTTTTGAGCGACATTTTGTTTGACATTTGATCTAGGCGCCTAATGCGTTGAAGTTCTTTGCTTAGCAGATTTTTTTGCTCCTTTTAAAGTCTTTCAACATCACGATAGCTTAGCTCACGCGCCAGCTTGGCACATGAACTTTCGCATAGAATTAATTAATTTCACACGTGTCCTGCCTTTATGTCAAATTAGCCGTTCCGCTCTCTGATCACAGTTGACAACATATAAACATTTTGAACTCGTTCCAGGCCTCTTCTGTGAGGTGGAAACGGTTCTTTAAAGTCCCAGTAAAATAAACTCTAGTGACACAGAATCTACAACTGAACAACAAGTTGCAAATCATCTCAAGGGAATGCCACATTGCTTAAGCGATAATTTAAGAGTGTCTTTATAGCGCAGCACAACAAGTTGCATAATGGTGGTGGTAACGTTGGTGATGACGATGAGTGACACGACAAAGTCAATTATAATGGTGATAATGATGTTGCGATAATATATGGATGGATCTTTTGAAATAAAAAGTTGGTCTCAATGAAATCTTCGGTATCCAAACTAAATAAAAAAAACTGTGTAGTTTTATTTAGACAGAGTTTGATACAACTTATAGATTTAAGTTAAATTTATTCCTTCAATTTTTACAATTACAGACAACTCTAATGATGATTGTTTAGTCTTCATCCTCATCGTCCTCACTTTCTTCTTCCGCTTCTTGAAGCCAAGTGATAAATCGGGAGATCTGCAAGAAACGCAGGGGTTACTCAAGTAATTTTCTAGATGTGTAGATCTTCATAATCGTTATTTGCTAATTAAGGCCAGACTTTGACATTATGTTCCCTAAACTGAAAACATGAGTCTCGTATAACTATTAAAGGCGTTCTAATGCTTCCATAATAATAGTAATAATAACATTTTTATATTGCCTAACCACTTTACAAGTAAATGAAGGTTTAGCAGTAGAGAGTTATCATATAGTCCGCTACAGCGGCTCACATATATTTAAACACTAAGAAACACCCTTAGTGAAATAGGCAGACCACAACACCGGGATCACTACCCTACTCTTTCCGACAAGTCTGTGGGTTCTTTTAAGTTTCCCTGATAGAGAGACTTGACCTGCGGTATGACTTCCTTATCTGAGAAGACGCGAAGGTCTAACCATTTGTAACTATTAGAATAAAGGCAACACCTTCTTCTCAACTATTTCAAGACCCTGAGTGTTGGTCCGGCCGGGAACAGAAACCGAACCTCCCGCTAGACTGGCTGCTCACCAACTAGGCTAACCAGGTAGCGGTTAACTTATCAATTAACTTAAGGAACTTCAAGCAGTTCTCGATTAACTCAAGATCTTTCAAGTAACTCTCAGTTACCTCAACTACTTTCAAGGCTTTGAGTTCATTTAGTTAAGTTCAAAGACTTTCAGAGTTTGTACAAAGCCAGTATCATGTAACACAAGTACCTGTTTTCTGAGCTCTGTGTAACTATTCTCCATTGTAACATCATCCACGTTTGGTTTCTTGGAGTACCATCGGAGAATTACAATTTCATCAAGTACGTCTCTATCATACAGCTGATGTAGAAACACTTGGAATAACGAGCTCGCCCATGGGTTGTGCACAAAGTACTCCTGCGTAAAAATATATGAACGTGATTTAATCAACTTTAGGTAGAAATGTTTAATCACCGCCGTAAGTAGAATAGGCAGTTGTGTTTTAAGCGTTAGCCCTTTCACAGAAAAACTCAATGGTAAATATGTCTTCTCTCTCCCTCGAAAGGGGACGAACGGACATTCTTTCTAACTTCACACTGTATTTCAAGAACTTTCACGATCATTTAAAGCAAAAACTGATGACGCTTAAAGAACGATGGAATCAGTTTTTGGATCACATTGTTTGCCCTGCTTCCATTTATTCACGAATTTAAAAAAAAAAAACATTCAAAGATCTGATGTGAATTTTGAAGTCACGCAAATGACGCGACGAAGAGACATGGGTAACTATCAAGTCATCACAAGCTATTCTTTGCTTTTGTATAAAAATTGTGAAGGTTGATTAACGAATTGAGCTTAAAATAACTGGAAAAGAACCAGTATCGTAGGTAAATTACGCGTGAAAGTTTCGTGTACTGAAATAGCCGTCGCAAATAAGGAGAAAAAACCTCGCTTGCAACGCGCGACGCCTTGAATTGAAATCCCAGACCCTTACTTCAAAAACATCCAACAGTTCTTACCAATTTTTCATTGCTAACGAATACAGCTTAAAGAAAAAAAGGCAAAAAATGGGGTAGCTTTTGATAATTATTTGACAAACGCCAACACACCTCTGCTGCCATTATTGCTTCCAGCTGATTCCCTGCATCTTTGATGTAGTTCAGCAGTAGAGGCTTAACGTGATCTAAAGCCTGTTTGAAACATGAAAATGCAAGTTAATTTGTAAGCGAGTAAATGCAATACTACTGCGTTGTATATTCTGCTTTACAGCGCTAGTAGGTGTTACAATCGTTTCAGCGTTTCGTTAAATATTTAACTGCCGTTGTGTGTTAACTTCAGGGTATTTACTCTCTGCTATAAACAACCCTGTACAAAAAGTATAAGAGCCTATTGAGTTTAACGCAAAAAGGGATCATTTTTCAGTGCTCGAAACTCATTTTTTAGCACTAGTCTTTGGGCTAGTGTGTATAAAAAGTACTAGCCCATAAGCAATCTCTGACCTGACATGACTGGCTACAAGCAAGGACCAAAGAGCATAAAGACACAGCTCGATACTTCTCTTTGCCGATGACTGTGAACTGAACGCTAGTACACAGTCAGAAATGCAGAGAAACATGGACCTGTTTGCTAAAGCCTGCGATGACTTCGGTCTCATAATCTTCACCAAGAAGACTGAAGTCCTCCACCAGCCAGCCCCAGTTGCTCCCTATACAGAGCCCCACATCACCGTCAGCGGTAAAAGACTAGCAGCGGTAGACAGTTTGTATACCTCAGTAGCATTCTCTTGCGCTCCGCCAATGTGTGAGATGAGGAAGTGGCCTATAGAATCGCAAGAGCTAGCACTACCTTCGGCAGACTAAAGGACAAGGTTTGGGAGCGCAGAGCATTGAGCCTTGACACCAAACTCAAAGTCTACGGAGCAGTAGTTCTACCATCCCTACTCTATGCCTGTGAGACTTGGACCGTATACAGTCGCCATGCCAAGCAGCTCAAAACCTTCCACATGAAATATCTCAGGACCCTGCTTCGTGTAACGTGGAGTGACACAATCCCTGACACTGAAGTGCTCCAGTGGGCCGAGATGGAGAACATCCATGCCCTCCTAATGCACTCTCAGCTCCGGTGGCTGGCCATGTTTATCACATGGACGACTGTCGCCTTCCCAAAAGACTACTCTATGGCAACCTGTCCACAGGCAAGCGCTCACTTGGAAGACCGAAGCTGCGCTATAAAGACACTCTGAAAGCATCGCTTAAGCAATGTGGCATTCCCTATACTACCTGGGAAGAGTCTGCCGAGGACCGTCCTGCCTGGCGTTCCCTCGTAAAATCTGGTGTGGCTGGCTTTGAGGAGAGACGTCTCAGGAACAAAGAGCAGAAACGGCAGAGAAGAAAAACTAAGAACTCCACCTCCCACCCTGGCCCAGCCCCACATATCCCCTGTCCCCACTGCAACAGATTCTTTCAGGCAAAGAGTGCCCTAATCAGCCATCTCCGCAAACACTCCACCCACCAGTGATGAAGAAGTCTTGGTCATCTTCGCTTGCGAAGGACGAACATCATCTTAATTTAGTTAGTATGTAAGTAGCCTTTCATGTAAATTGTTCTTCTAGAATGCTACTAGTCTAGTGGCCAGTAGGTCCAATTTTTTACCTGCCCAGCACCGAATTTTACTAGTCCCAGACTAGTGGATTACCACTAGTTTCGAGCACTGTTGTCCAAAGAACGATTACTGCCGAGAAATAGATTTCAATCCCCCTTTTTATTTCAAAAAGAATTTCCTCGTTTAATTGCTTTTTTTTTTGAAAAAAAAAGTTTTGAACAGCATCGGCGATAAGGAAAATACGTGATTTAATCAACTCTATGTTGAAATGTTTAAACATCGCCGTAACTGCACTAGGAAGTGACATTTCCAGTGTTAGCCATTACGTTGCTGTGACAAAGGGCCAAAACTCGAACTGACATCAGCTTCCTACTCTACTTACGGAGAGGATCAAACAGTTTAACGCAGAGCTGATTTGGTAAGTGCTATAATGTGATTTGGAGTGAAAAGTTTGAATTTGATAATTTTGCTTCTTTTACAAAACCTGGAAATTATTTAAAAGCACAAACATTTTGTCGTTGATGAAGAAACTATTATTTAAACTTCGGCTTAAAAAGGGCTAAAGAATTTTTCAAATTTTGACATGCTATACAAGTCTAACCTTTCCAAGGTTCTTGGAATGTTCTTGCCTTTGTAGAGAAATATCGGAAAGTGTTGTCTCTAGCAGCGCTCTAATCACAGACTGATTCAAGTCACGGAAGGTGACATTGTATGCATACCTGCAACATACCATAGGCGACGTTAGAAAAACAACACTATTCATACGTTGCTATGAATAGTCTACTCAGAAAATACAAACAACTTACTTAGAAGCCTTTATCTCGAGAATAATGTTGTCCGGAGAAACTTTATCTGTTATTCCATGGCGGATTGATTCTAGTACTTCACTGAAGAACACTATAAGTACCAACGAAGAAGATAATGTTAGAAGAAACGAAGAAATTGTCGGTGCGACAACTGAATCTATCAATCATTATTTTATGAGCCAGAAAGCAAACAAACAAACAAACAATAAATTCATAGAGAACAGAATGTTGTTGGATGAAGAGACCTCAAGAAACCACCAGGCTTATGAATGATGAATTCTTTGACTTCAAAGATCAGATGAAAAGGAACAGGGTCCTATGTGGTGTGGCAAGCCTTCTGATGCCTAAACAGGACAGTCCTAGATCTGAATTCTTTGAATAGATTGGGCAGGGGAAGGCTTAGTCGCTGTCAAAGGGCGGTTGTAAAGCTGCCTCTTTTGTCGCCGGCGTTTTTCCTTAGCACCTTGTACTCTTATAGGCTTATAGGAGAGGTCAAATCGCCATCATATTATGTTAGGAAATAAGGGCTGCAAACGCATGCGGTTTAGCCAATTCTGTAACTATCTTTTAAATAAAAACTTAAATTTTACTCATAAAAATAGGTTGGTAACAGATGTAGGAAGACAATTACAAGTTTTTTGTTCTTAGGAGAGAATTGTAAAATATCTAAAATGTCTAATTTCGAGAATAAGGGAACTGAATGTGCTCGACAGTTTGAATTGGTGATAAATCGCAAAGACTGCTTTTTTAGATAGTAAATTCTGTTTAAGTTAGAGTGTGGCCAAACCGAGAGCGCACGTACCCCAAATTGGCCAAAACGGACCGCTGCAGTCTGCCAATCAAAAACGAAGTTAAATGAAAAATATTTTACAAAATATTTAATCCTCAAATTCACTTCAATGGTTTTCTCTTTGCTCTAATAGCAAAATAATAGAATATTAAGTTTATAGGTATCTTTCCAAATGTTTTCATTTAAGATTCCATCTCGAAGGAGCAAACTAACAGAAAAAAAGAATTTCAAGATCTGTTTAGTTGCCACATACCTCTATAGTTTGTTGATCTATGAAAAACATGTTGTAGTGAGGTAAATCACGACGATATTTAATGAGTCCCGATAACAACGCACACAAACACAGACAGGCACACATATCAAAAGTAATGACTAAGCTTAAGTTTGAGGTACAAGTGAAGAAAACAGTAAATATGTAATAAAATGCATACATCTGGAGTCTTCTACAGGTGGACTGGGCGGTGGTCCAGATTCTTCACTCGATATTGAACTTGTCTCATCCTCACTGGAGCTAGCTCTTTCAACACCTAAACAGACAGAAAAATTGATGTGTTATGAGAACAAAACAATCAATGTTTTAAATCTCTTTGTCAGCAACCCTTTTTTCAAAACTTGCTTTCTCCTAGATAAAGGAGATCAACAAATCTTGTTTTTTAATTCTAAAAAAAATGACTTATTGTGCCAGTATCACAAGGCAAAACAGTAATTTTCAAAGCAATGCATGCCGACTCCGGTTTCTGTGGTGCTTAACGGACGAAAGTCATTAACTCCTGCTCGGAGGGAGACTCTAATGTATAGCCATTTAGCTTCCAGGAAAGGCTGGTACTCTGTCCGCCAACCTCATTAGGGAAAGGTCACACAAAGCTTTAAATCTCCCCGGGGCCTGAATTACAACTTTGAACTAAGTTGGAAGGAGAAGAAGGAGAAGAAAAAAAAAAAAATTATTAACACATGACACAAGCTCATCTATATCAATATAAGAACCGTAAAATACGCAAATAAATTTATAAATAAATAAATAAATAACTAACTAACTAACTAACTAACTAACTAACTAACTAACTAACTAACTAACTAACTAACTAAATAAATGAATAAAATACATTATAAATACCATTACCCCAGATATCGCGTGTCATCTCAATCTCCTCATCAGATTCTGTCGGTTGTTCCCAGAGATAGCCCCGCCCTTCAGCTCCAATCGACTCTAAAGAGAACGCTGAAATGGAATGTAATACAGTTTCCTTTATGCTTTATCAATAGATCATTATATAGTGAGTAATTAATACGATTAATATGATTAATACGACCTGGTACCTCGAAAGCAATAACACGAAGGAAGAGCATAAAAATACCATGTGATAAAAAATGAGTCGAGTTGAGAAAAATAACCTTTGCTATAACGTTTGTAGGTTCAATATATACCTTTTGGAGATTTCTTCCCTTGTGTTTCCTCATCTAGCGTTAACTCATCCATTCCAAAATCATCTTCTTCTTCTTCTTGGCTTCTCAAGGAGACTCTTGCACATGGAGGAAGAGTAACGTCTGGTCCAATAACAACCTATTCGAAGACACAGTGCCGGATGGTGTATTAATAATTACCAAATGACACCAGATAAATAAAAACTTTACAAGAATGTATTTTGAATAAAATATAGAGAGAGCGTCGCTTAGTGTACACCATGAAATAAAATTAAAATTAAAATACTCGTTTAATGTTTTTTTGAAAAAATATCTAAATACCAGGGTTGTCAATAAGCGCGAGCGACCGGCGATATCGCCAGCTACTTGAACGTTTTCGCCGGTTGCAAATTGGCGGAGATAAGCGGGGAAAAAACCTATGTGGGGGCCTCTGGCCTCTGGATCCTTCTACTTTCAGATTATCTCCGCCAACTTCAAATGCTATTGACAACCCTGACTGTGTCGGCGAAAGACACATTAAAAGCATCATGTTCGTGGGCTGTGGCTTGAAAGATAGTCACGAGTAGAAATAGCACATTCATGCTAGTATCAAGTATTATCAGCAACTAATATTGGAAGTTCATTCGTTTTTGTTTGGTAAAGCAATCCGAGGGTATTTGTTAGCTGTGCCATGCTGATGCAGCCTTATAAGGCCAAAGCAGCCTTTCATGGCTGCTAACACTCAGCTAAACCCTTTTATGAGCCTAGTGGCCCATGGGGCCGTAGTTTCCGGTTTCCGTAGTGTTAAGCGGATGAGAGTCCTTGACTCCCCCCTGGACGAGACACTAATCCATCGGAGGTTAGCTCCCAGCCAGCCACACTGTAAATTGGTCATATGTATTTTAAACTTTCTATATGAATATTTGCCTGTGGGAACGTGTCTAACAAAAAGAAAGGAATTGAAAGTGAAGCTGCTTGAATTCTTTTTTCTAAATCACACAACATAAATTAGTCACTACTCGTCCGACACTTTCTTGTGCTCGGCTGTTCTGAAAGGGCGTGGCAATTGAGAGAACTTTAAAGCTTAATTACAGCACGAAGAATAAAACAAACGCAATTTTTTTGAGGGAGAAATCGAATCTAGAGTTTGACATTATACAAAATACACAAAAACGTAAAAAAGTCATATACACTTTAAACGTCAAATGCTTAGTAACATCGCAGCATTTATGGTTTGTAACTTTGCCCAGGTCCACCCCATTATCACAAGAGAAGAAATATTGTACATTATAGTATCACCCAACTAGTGGACTATTGCAAATCCTGCATTTTGATTGGCTACGCTACTAGTGGTCTATTAAAAATAGTCATCGAGTAGCGAAATTCGCCGGTTTTGAAAACCTACCAAGACAATGGCGGCTTCTTGGCGTTTTGTAGAAATTTCACAGGAACCTTTAGATAATTTACTTGATAATTCCATCCCAGAAAAGACCAAAAGGGCAACAAAGTACGGGATGAAGATCTTTGATG
>JAOEHV020164867.1:0-13848 GCA_025447995.2 Isaurus tuberculatus | reverse complement strand
AATCCATCAACTTGCTTCTTGCATCTTCCACACACAAAATCTCTCCCCAACCTTGGGGTCACCCTCTTTACTTTTGCACATCTTAATAATAACATAATAATAACATTAAAAGTTTATGTAGGATTGTTTCTTGAATGATTCAGCATGGCTTTACAAAAATGTAGTTAGACAATAAATATGTAAAAATACTAAACCACAAAAAACTGAAACCACAAAAAAGTCTGGCTGTCAGAACAACTCATCACATTAGGAAGCCATTTTTACACATCCAAAACATTCATGTGGCCATAATTATCAGTCAATAGCAAATAGGATCTCAAGAAGTTTTAATTATTCTTTTAGTCATGATCATACATTTTAAATAAATTCTTTTTTTTTAACCAGAAAAAATCAGTAAAATTAAATGGCTTTTGATGATTTTGGCTTTTAGACAGTGATGCCAGGGTGGGAAAACTAACTTGGCCATTGCCAATATTTCCTAAAGAAGAACAGTCTATGAACTTATGAGTAGAAGAAGTTTAATTCTTAATCTCAACACATTTTATTTAAACAGCTCTGAAGATGAATTAGAGGTGTTTATGAAGAGAGATTTGAAAACGGGGAATATGAGATGCAGTTCTAGCTCAGAGGATGAGTTTGAAAAAGAAATGAAATTTGAACTAGAAACAGCAATGAAAAGTCCAGGTGAGCTTCACATAATATGAGCACTCTTACTTAATATCTTTTAATAATTATTTTTTTAAATAACTTTTTATTTTTCCAAGCACTTATTTTACTTAATTTTATACAAACATGTTGTTCGTTTTTTTTGGACAAATTATGCAGTTTTATACAAAAGTCATTTAAATTTCTAAAGTTTTCCTGTTTGAGTGATAAAAACACAAGAACTCCAGATAAACAAACACCCAATTATTAATTTTTGAAAATTAGATAAAAAGCCATGCATTACAAGTGTTTGTTCTAGTCTTGACTTATTTAAAATTACTTTACAGTTTAAATAATAATTAATTTAAGCATTCTTCATTTTCACCTTCATTTATTACTATGTGTATTAGTGTAACTTTTGCTATAAGTTACAATGTTTGTATATTGGCATACAGAGCTCCAGAATATTTGTGATGTTGCTGGAAAATCCAAAGACTTGGCAATTAGTAGTCAAAAGAAAGAATTTTATCATGAAGATTACTTTAGTTCTGGCTCAGATGAAGATGAAAATAAAGTTGGTGGTCAAGCATCTAAGTCAGATGATCGTAGAAAAATAGTTGATGCTGATGATTTGTTCTATGATCCAAACATGGATGATGAGGATGAGAAGTGGGTGAACCAGCAGAGACATATTTATAGGCAGAAAGGTACAGTGGCCAATTCGTGTACTTATAGAAAATTAGTTGTCTCAGATAAAACCTGTTTTATAGTACACTTGCTTTTAAAATAAATAAATGTGATTATCAATGATGAAAATACTTAGTTTTGTATCACCTCACCAAAAATGAATCAATCAATCAATCCAAATTTTGATCCGGGTTTATTCCCGTAAATGAGGGTGGCCGGATTTACCCCACTTTGGCAGCAATCTCTCCAACTCCCACTCTCCAGATCTCGCTCGATTCATGGCATCCTTTTTCTCCAAACTACACTCTTCCTTTCCTTCTCCACATGCATCTTCCATGTCTTCTTTGGTCGTCCTCGCTTCCTCTTACCCTTCACTTCAAACTCCAAAGCTTTTCTCAAAACATGCCCATCATCCCTCCTCAATACATGCCCGTACCATCTCACTCCATTCGCCTTTACCATCTGAACCAATGTTTCCTTCAATCCCAACATCTCCATTAGGTCCTCGGTCCTCTTTTTTTACCATCAGTTTTGCACCACACATTGCTCTCTCAATCCTTCTTAAAATTGCCATCTCATTTTCCCTCAAACACCATGTCTCACTCCCATATAATATTGTCGATCTTACACAACTCCAATAACCATTCCTTTGATCTTAAGCGAGAACCGTTCACCAAATGTTTTTTTTTTATTTTTAAATGATTGAATAAAACTTTTGGTACATCCAAAGATATTACCAAATATAACGACACCTTTGTTTTGTTTTTTTTGCTCTATTTTATTTTGTAATCAACTGTTTTTTATTCAACCAGTTTTTCATCATTTACTCAAAAATGGTTCTATTGCCTGAGTAAGATCCTCTGTGTTTTACATTAATGATATGTATATAATTATAAAATTGCCAAAGTACCAATTTCAGCTGTAGTTTGAAAATCGCAGAGTAATAGTATTTTCTTTGGCTATAGTTTAAAGTAATGTATGACGGATATACACACAGTTACATTTTTGTATCTGTAGTACTTTTTTCATTCATTGTTTCAAGTGTTCTTATGTATTACAGCTAATTATCATTATATTCATTTGACTTATTTTTTTATATTGTTTAGTGTGTTTTATAATTTGTTCATTATCAGCTGCCATTCATCATGGAGTATCACACGCAGAAAACCATTTCAACAAACTATCAAAAACCATAAAAAAGACAAAGAGTTCTCAACCTGCTGACTGTAACAAACCACTGTCAAGTGATGCAATCCTCTCATGCCCAGCATGCTTAACAACATTGTGCATTGACTGCCAAAGGTAATCAAAAGTTAAAAACCAAAAAATGAATATATCTCAGTTGAAAAACTTGCTTGAGTTTTGTCATATTACAAATTTTTGAAGTTAAGGTATTAAAATTTTCCAGCTCAAGAAGAAGTTTTTGGATACTAAAGATGTATGATCTAGTTTTATTCGTCCCAACAGGAAAAACTAAATTTCATACTTGTTAAGCAAATAGGAAACTTAAAACTAAACTTTAGACTAAAGGAGAATCGTTCTTTTGTTTAGGTATACAAACTGCAAATAGTTTAATTTTCACGACCAATGGCTTGTTGCCTTGTGATTTGCTACAAAACTTGAACAACTTACAGATTAGACATTGGTGATTAGATGCTAAGCAAAAATGTTATAATGTTCACACTGTCCAAAATTTGTTGAAGTACAGTAGTGAAATGATTTTAATAGCTGTAATTGTTTTTATTTTAGGCATGAAATCTACCAGAATCAATACAGAGCTATGTTTGTTATGAACTGTATTATTGTTCAAGATGAAATTCTTCGATATGATATTCCCAGTCAAATACGAAAACCAGGAAAGCGCAAAAGAAAACAGAATGAAAAAGGAAAACTTGTTTCTGTGCCGGTTAGCAGTGCAGACACTCAGCAAGGAACTAAAGAATGTTATAAACCTGTTCGTTGTACAGAATGCAACACAGAGGTTGCAGTTTATGATGAAGATGAAGTTTATCACTTTTTCAACATTGTATCAAGTCATGCTTGAAGAATATTTACAGAGCAACAATAAGAATAAGAGGAGGGGGGCAGGTAAGAGTGGCACAGTGTCAGTAGCTCCCCCTCCCCCCTTTTGGGATTTTTTTTTTTTTACAAAAACACCACAAATTCTATTTATTTAAACTCTTTATTGTAAAAAAGTTTACAAGCAAGAAATTATTTTTAAATGAGTATGAAATTTGTCGCCAAATGCTGGAAAATGGCCATTTTAGAGACTCAAAATTTCAAAAATTTCTGGGGGATCGGAGGCATGCCCCCCAGACCCCCCTTGAAAACTTGCGCCTTTGTTGCTCGCTGTGCCCCCCGCCTTCTCAAATTCCTGGATCCGCCCCTGTGATCATTTAAACACAGTTCTTATTAGGTTTATGATGTGGTAAAGTTTGAGGTATAAATAAGTGTTTAACTTTGGTTGTTAATCGCAAAGTTTTAAATGAAGCTTAATCTATCCACACACTTTTTATACCAACCAACTTCATAACCTCACACTGACATTTGTCTCGTAAAGGACCCCGGGCTGAAGATTTGTTCATACAAAATTTGATTTTTAATGGGTCAGGATGCAAAGAAAACTCTATTTCTTTTACTTTCTAAATTAAGAACAATTTTATTAGAAGTCAGGAAACTATTATATAAGACCTATTTAGCGAAAATACATGCATTCTTATAAAAAAGCTTGTTATCTGTTATCATTTTGGACTCAATCTTCAGTCCTTCAGCTAGATAATCTTGAAAGATCTTCAGCCAAACGTTTAGTCGAAATAATTAAACTTGGTTGAAATGTTTTATGCTGTAAATGCATCAGTTGCAGTTGATCGACTTCCAATGTTGTTGGTGGAATTTATCAAGAAAGACGAGCTTAATGCTGATATTCGTGAAGACGACTTTTACTGAGATGAGCCAAACGGTCACAAAAAATAAAAAAATTCAATCTTTTGCTACATTCTTCTCACACCGATTGTAAACTTGTTTCTGCAATTTTCGCAATTCAACTCAAAAGCTATTGTATTCGTGTCTTTCTCTTCCGTTTCCCGGCAAGACATAGTGATGTAAAGGTTTTTTTAGCTATTGCTACAAGTCCACCTTGAAGGTAAGAAAACTGAATTGATGTTCAAAAAATAAGAAAAGAATTTCTTAAAAGTCAAAAAAAAAAAAAAAAAGCTAGCAGAGCGAGGTTTCGATCCTCGGACCTCTGGGTTATGGGCCCAGCACGCTTCCACTGCGCCACTCTGCTTCGATATATAACGGGGTAAATAATTTGGAAGTATTTTCATGTTTCTTTGAGTCGTTACCAGTCCAAAACCTATTGTATGTTTGTAACCACGCAACAAAAAAATATCAAATAAAATTTCTATTTTTGAGTTTATCTTTAATCAGTCTTTATCAAAAACTTTGTATGAGTAAATGTTTATAAGTTCATTGAAAGTTATGTATCGGTCGAGTGTGGAACAAAACGAGCATTTCCAAAATTCGAGATCGGACATTTTTTTTGTCTCTTTCAAGCTCGCCACAGGAAGCCCCGACGTCGGGAATCGCTCTTTTCTTAGAACATCGTTCCTTAGACCTAGGCTTCGAATAATTCCAACTAAAATTTTGTTGCTTTAAGCCCTCAGTCGATACTTTATCTACTTCTTAGAGTTAGAGGAGTTGTGTTGCATTTGCAAAATTCCCGCTTTTGTTCAAAAGAGCCATTTTGTCATTCAGGTGAATGTTGAGTAATTATTCACCGAAGTGGAGGTGAATAGACAAGGAATACTTGGCTTTCACCGACACTGAAGTGAATAATTACATTAGCATATACCAAACCAACGAATCAGTGACAAACATGCTTTTTTAAATTTTTTTTCCATCCAGAGCCAATCCGCCGCGCGCATATTGCAAGACTTGTGAAAAAGTTTTTCATGAATCAAACAATTGTTAAAACAAACCTCGAAATACGTTAACACCAAATTTTGTTGACTTTTTTGTGTTTTCGGGAACTGCCACATTATTTATTTCTAAAATTTCAGCTTCGCTGACACCTTTTTGAAATCGCAACGCCATCTTCATTTTCCGGATCGCTAATCAGTGATTACTTCTGTATATTCGCTAATCAGTGAATATCCTGGATATTCATTTTTTAGGGAACCAATCAGAGTGCCCGAGTGCACTGGTTGGGTATATGCGCCAGTTCATCATTAAGACTAGATACGGCTATGAAACTACAGCTGCATGGCCCTGCATAAGTTTTTTTTGTTCGAATTTTATAAAGTATTAAGATTGACCTGTCGTTTTACGGTAGTTCTGGAGTTTTAAGTTACAGTCAAACCTCTCGGTACCGAAACCTTAATACGGACACCTCTTCATTCCGGACACTTTGTTTGTTCCCGGCAAAATTCTAACTCATTTCCTTAAAAAATATCTCTGTAGTACGGACACTCTCTAATACGTACAACGGACACTTTATCACGTTTCCAGAGAGAAAAGATAGTGATATTGCGTTCCTATATTTTGGATTTTCGGGTTTTGGTTCCAAAGCACTTTTACCAGTGAGCACGTAAAACTGTGTTATATAAAATAACGTCTACTTACAACGCGTAAAAATGTTGTGTTTTGAGGTTCCTCTTTCAAAACGGACACCTCTCAAATAGATTATTTTGCTCAGTCCCTTCGATGTTCGTATTATAGGGGTTTGACTGTATTTTAATATTATTACAGTGCGAGCATTTTAACGTACCTGGCTATCTCTAAAAACAAAGCATTTCTTACAAGAGAGTTCTGTAGATCATCGTCATCTTTGAATGAAACAAGCACAGGTACTTTTCGTTTCGGAGTTTTCTTTATTTTAAACAAAATTGGCCTTAAAACTTTCTTTCGGTTCAAGCCTCACCTTTATTGCCTCAGCTTTTGCAGTTTAAGCACACGAACTAGTTGGTATTTGGAGAAAGTCTACAGAGAAAATTCAATCTGACATTGTCTATTATATCTCAAGAAAGAATTCAATATGATGGCTTTGCTCAAGACATATACTACTCTAGTTTAAATGATACTCAATTTGCTGGAAGAAGCAAACCTCTTAGTCGCCATTGGACATAATTAAAAGAGAGCAAGTGCCTATGGAGCGCCGTCTGTTTTTAAATTATTTTATAGTCTTAATATGTGGCGTTCTATCTCCGCCAAAAGTCGACGTTTGCATTTGACGGAATTGAACACTAAGCATGATTTATTCAATGCTAACTCGTTGGACATGTTACTTTTGCAAGTTGTAACTGTCAACATTGCATTTTCATGCCTCGTTTCAAACAAAAACATTAAACTTTGATCAAGGTACAAAAGCGGTCCAAATAACAAACAGAAACTGATATTATCAGGTTGAAAACCTTGTTATCGAGGGGAATACCTTTTATCAGGGCGAAAACTTTGTATATCGGCGGGGAAAATGTTTTTAAATTAGAATGAAATTATGTTTTATCAAAAGCAAAAAAGCTAAACAATTGTCGAACAAAATGGGTGTTAATTAGTTTTATGGAGTCAGAAAAATGTTTTATCGTATTAAGACAACAAAACAATTTTGAAACATATGACGCGCTATAAGTCATTAAGTGACGACTACAGCATTTTTTTTTTTTACATCAGTACTGCAAACATGTAAGAAATACTAACCATCTAAACACCATTCTATGAATTCTAGATTTAGTGTTATGAAAATTTTGCTCATACACCGACAGAGGCTCTCCCCGGGCTTACTCCATTTATTCCATCATGAACTATCGTCTCAAGTGATCTTAGTTGGTTTGAATTACGAGTTCATAAAGTCAGCGGTTTGATTTACGATTTGTAATTGCTCGTAGCATTGTACACGCGCTCTGCATTTATATTGATCCCTAGTTCTCACTGCGGTTAAGTACACGCGTTTCTTTGTACATTATCATGACGTAATAAACAACTTCGTTAGTTGCACCTCGCCGGTCAACATTTGCCTCCTTTATTTTAATGTCCAATCCAGTGAACAAATCCTCCGGCGTAGTTTCATGGTTCGTGTATTCGCTCATATTTTAGTTCTGTTTCGGTTGGATTTCTCAGAACGCTGAAAAACAATGAAAGTAAATATCAAATCTCCTGCTGTCGAGGTTATCTGTTCTCTTCTAGCCTCGCTTTGCGATTTGATATACTTAATGAATCGCTTGATAGAGCCAAACAACTACAACGCAATGTAGTTGAATTGAGTTTAGGACGCTTGGCGTAAAAGTTATTCTCTCTTTTTAAATGGTCATTGGCCTATTACAAAATTTGTGCATGAAGAACTTAAAATCACTTTTATACATTTAATTTGATACATCATCTATCGCATTGTCTGTCCTTTCTCGATTGTATTTCAGTAGCTGTTTGATTAGTACCGTGTGGCATGAAATTTTCGCGGGAAATTATTTTCGCGAATTTTGATTTCAGACTTCAGCCCTGGGAACATATTTTCACGGATTTTATGTACGGTACTTGAAAGTAACAAAGACGGAGGCCATACTTCAGTTACCCTAAAACTCTTCAAAGGGCAGATAAATTTGCGGATGCTTGATGCAAGAAAATTTACAGAACATCTTTTCTCATGACATAAGATTAAGACGCACGCAAAATCTTGGTTTCCTGTGTGTTCACTTTTTCTGACTGTTTATCCAGTTAAAAGTACTTGTAAATAAATTCCGCCAGGGTTCCTGGCCTCCTTAGTTTTTCATTGTTATTTCAGGTAGCCTGTGATCTTGATGCAATATATCTAAATTTATAATAAACGATGCTGTTGTTATTCACATACCTCAGAAGAGCCAGCGGTATGAAACTAACAGCGGCGTTCATGAAAAAGACAAATCCTGCGCCAAACTTCCATGGTAACCCCAACGACCAGGAATAAACCAGATTGAGAACAATATGCGCCAAAAAACTAGCAAGACTTTCTGTTGAAGCAATGACTGCAAACAGTGTTCCTGTAAAGAAAAAAAGTGTCAAAGGAAATGGTACGATATAAATTGAAGACAACGAACTCTTAGTATAGGTCGCAGCTATAAGGGATGCCTCAGAAGGACCTCGAGATGATAACTTTCTAGTCGAAAATATTTAGTTTTCTTAAAGCAATTTTTAAACATTTTATAGCCTTTTTAAAAAAAATTAATGGTTTTATTCTTAGCGAACTTATGTTAAATAAGACGTCACATGTTCGTGCCTTTCGTGGTTCGTTCGGGTTCCGACCACTGGTTCGGAGAAAAAGTTTGGTTCCTCTTGAATTTAGTCGAATTTAAGCCGGCAGTCAGCCAGTGGTGCTAAATTGTTGGCAGGGGGAAAATTCTTACAAACTCCAACTCTGATGACTCGCTCAGTTTGATACTTCGTTGACCTTTTTTGAATGAAAAACGAGCCAGTTAAAAAAAAGTAAATAAAAGAAATCATTAAAACTAAAATCAAAACTTGAATGTTTTCCGTGATTTTAAAGGAAAGGGGGATGACTTGAAAGGACACCTTGAAAGAAGCGATAGTTTTACCTATACTCACAATATTTTCCCGTAGATTGAGATTTGTGAACACAAAACTAAAATATGCCCTCTTGAATCCATTTGAAGGTGCGAAGTCCATCCGTCCGATTATTCATGAAGAAACTGCCTGCTCTAAGTTGAAGACTGCGATTTCACGCTCAGTCACTCTTGCCTATAACCGAATTCGCACGCCTGAAAGAAAAATGTGAGCATCTGCAACCTTGCTAGACCAATTTTCAACGAGAATGTGTAAATGGAAAACTTAATTTTTTTTTTTGCAATTCGTCTCGGAAGACTTCGAACGTCTTCAGACATCTTAGAATATAATCGTTCATCTTCAATATCCCGACGTAATTGTTTTGAGATTTCAACGAGGTTCTTCTGAGGCATCCATTATGCCGTGACCAGATCGTAGTTACTTACTTTGTTTCATTGCTTAACTTTACTAGTCCCAGATGCGATGCAGATACTACATTGTATAGACATATTTGGTTTATTTTGCTTTCAATGTTCCTGTTTTAAAAATATTTTGTTGACATAAAATATCTACTGAGAAAAGAATTAACATTTTGAAAGCTAACCTTGTTCGTTTCTATCAACCATTGATGACATCTGCGCACGCACGCACGGTACACTCATTCCACATAAAAAACCGACCAACGGCGCTAAAAAAAAAACAAACAAAAAACAGAGAACATTAATTTGAGATTTTGAAGTACCATGTTGAGATCCGAAAACTTTGTTTACAACCGTTAGATATCAATGGCAAATGAACAACGAGTCAGTGAAAAAACCACATTCGGGCGTTATTAACTAATTGTCCATTCATTGTGGAGGTCCTTTTTCGTGAAGTAAGTGCATGATGCCGGTCGGTCTAACATTTGAAAGGAAACATTAAGGTTAACACGCACTCATTGAAATGTTCACACGTCAATATTAGTTGGATCTTCAAAGCTTCTTAAGGGTTACAAATATGTAAGTGGTAGTTTGTTTGCAAGGACCTTATATAAAGCTGTCAATGCCTTAGTGCTCTACAAGGAGTGTGATCTGAGTAGGGTCCAGGGGCCGCAGGCACCGGTCTGGTGCAGGGTGAAAACTTTAATGGGTCCGTCAATGCCATTCATGGGTGTACAAAGATTTTTCTGATTGAGTTTGAAACGCGATTTTATTGCAACAACGTTATGACGATCTTCAAGGTTATAAACGCAATTTCAAATTTAAAGAAATGCATGCAGAAGATATCGCAAAGGACAGAAGTTCGATTCGCGTTTAAGCCTCTTTCATAATATTCATTACCTTTTATTTTACAATTGTTAAAATGGTAAACGACAGCCAGTTATAAAAAAATGCTGTATACTTACTGTTTTGTACCAGCAAGTATTTTAGAGATAACATAATGAAATGCCAGTCTTTTCGTTACATTACTACATGGAATTTTTCATCGTGAATTCAACTCTAGAAAATCATTTTAAAACGACATTGTCTTCCGGAAAATACGGCAAACTTGCAAGATGGTATAATATATATATAGACTAGTAGTAGCTGCCGCTAAGTGCCAATGAGAACTGAAATATAAGTTTCCAAGTTAAAAGCGTAGAAGCCTCCAAGTATCAAAATATCTAGATTGTGGACCTTTTATTTCTTTTGTTTTTTCTTTTTTTTAAACTTAAAATTGCTTATAAATCATTTTCTTATCTGTTGTAATAAAATTCAATAATAAAAAAGTTGGAAAAAACTGCTGTTTTACGCACTGGAATCTATTCTATGTGGTAGAACTTTTGACTTTCGTGTAAACGGACCAATTTAAGTTCAATCCTATTGTCACCTTTTTTATCTTATTTTTTTTCTTTTCTTTTCTTTCCTTTTTTCTTTTTTATATGGAATAAAATTTTAGGACAATTCAAATTTGACGTCGCGAGAGAGGCGAATGTGAAGACACACACATTTTTTCTCGTGAAAGCATTGTTACACATTCTTTTGTTACGGTTACGCTCTGATCGAGATTTTTTCTGGCTGTAACCTCGTACGTACGGCTCTATGATCTGCCGCCTCGCGAGCTCGCGTCTTCGCTCGCTCGCGCGTTGGCAATTACTTCATGGTTAATGAGTGTGGACGATTTTTGTACGAACCGTGACTCGCTGAGCATGAGATAGTCTTTTAGTTCTTTCGCAAAGGAAATCGACGTTTTTGTCATTCTTTCTTCTGAGGAAGTCTCAGCCTTAGTATGGTTAAACTTTGGTATTTTCGTTTACATGCTTATCAATGAACTCTTTAACTGAAACTTCAAGGTCGGCAAATTGGGGAGCCATCTTGATTAGTAAGAGGCTATTGGCATGAACAAGCGATACTTGTTGCATGTGAGACAATTGTCCCCTGCTTCTGTTTGGACGGGCAGTTTTTCAGTCACATTAGAAAAAAATCGCCGGTCTAAATCCTGGTTTCCATATAACAATAACGATCGGTAGATTGCCTGAGTTGCATCGGCGATCAAATTTAAAAATAGCCAGAGTCTTCAACGTTTTTAAAAAAAGAAATTAATCGCCTGATATAACTTACTCAAGAATATCTGAAGTGAAGTACTTGCGAACCCAACAAATAATAAACCAGCAATCTGGAATAGAAGGCCGATCTGCGCTATACAAAGTACTCCAAGTCCACACTTCTGTAGAAACTTAATTCCAACCACAGTTCCAACAGCCTGCGGCAAACAAGACAGACACATGGTTAGACTGAATGGACTAGATAAGGAAAAAGATTGGGTTCCGGAGCAGTATCAACGGAGATTACTGAAATGGCAGAGAAGCTAAATTTTAAGCAACAAAAACGTTATAATTTAATTTTCATCTTTAAATGTTTGATCTTCATAAAAAATTAGGAAAGAAAAGCTGATCTTATTTTTTGTTTAATTTATGTCTTTTGTGATGGATAAAATCCCAAATTACCTTTATACCGGACTTCGCTCCATAAAAGAAACCAATCAGCGTCGATGACCAGCAAAACGGAAAGTTTTTAGTAAACAGAACAGCCATTAAACTGATTGTACTCCCAGTGAATAATGTAAGTATTGATATCAACAAAATCAAAGCTAGTCTCCACCGGCCACCTTGACGAGATTTTACAAACAAGTGACGTAGTGATTTGAGGTTTCCGCAACCACTCGATACAAAATCTAGATGTTCAGGTAAAGATTCTGGAAGAAAGAAGATGATATATATCATGTTCACGACATGAAGTCCAAGTACAAACAGGAAGGGTGGTTGATATCCAGCGTGTTTTATCCATACACCGCTGGTAAATAGTCCAACAATACCGCTGGCGAAGGTGATTGCTTCAAACACGCCCATTTTCATAGCCCGTGTTTCAGTCGAGGTCGTGTCCGCAATGTAGGCTAACAGGGACAACATAAGGGTCGTATAATAGCCCGTAAGTCCTGCCACACCGCACCCTACAACAAAAGGGAAAGTAAACCATAAATGTTTTATGGCACTCAAAATCTGCTCATCGTCTGTAAACTTGCTGAGTTGCTGCTTAAGAATAGATTTAATAGAAGGGGTTTTGCCGTTCTTTGCCAATTGAGAGATGGATTAATACATCAACCACAAAATAGAGCTATTTCATTATTGATCCGCCTTCAATTGGTTCAAACACTGAAGCAGTTTATCAATGAACTTACTAATCCGAATCTTTATACTATGTTCCATTTAATGTTTTTCCTTCAAGCAGTGTGTTTCTTTTTAAATAAAAATTCATAACTATAAATTACAATTAATACAATCAATAATAAATAATTATTGGTAATTGATTATTGCTGACCATTACTGGCTCAACGCCTTTTAAGACGTGGTTGTTAATACTATCATTGCATCAAAGATTTTCTTACCAATTGCCACAACATATACAGGAAAGTTGAAATAAGAAGTTGCCAAGATAAGTGTAGTCTGGAGGCTTGCACCAAGCACTGGCAGGAAGATAAACGGTTTACGCCCTCGTACATCTGACCATGGTCCAAATATCAAAGATGAGAAAATTGCTGGGAAGGTGTATGATATAGTAGCAGTCATACTGTATTGCGAAGCCCTCCGCTGGAGACGAGTTTCTTTACTGAAACGTGAGCACCAGAACAATATAAGATTCCAATCTTTCGTAACTGAAAACTAAGTATAAGGAAACCAGCAGGTGGCGTGACGCTTTTACGTTTTTCTATCTTATCCTTTATATGCTCAGACATATTTCTACGATGAACATGCGTAGATCTTCGAATCTAACGTTTGACACATCAAACGCACTCAGTTATGGATTCTCTAAGCCATCATCCAATATGACTCTACTGACTCACTCCCTCTAACAAAAGTTAATTAAAAGTAGGGCTTTTTATAACAATAAATAATAATTTTTCACATACTTGTTTACACGTTTCATAACTGTTTAAAGTTACACACATTAACAGTGTTTCCCTATTATACCAGACAGTGTTCTTTGTTACAAGTCTTGGAGAATCAAAGATTTTGACAGGTTCAATCAGACTGTTGGAGTTAAGGACAAGTTGGGTAGTAAAAACTTTTGTTTCTTATAAAAACTAGATGAGCAGCTTCACTCACTCATGATTCTACATTTTCTTTGATATTTTTTTATATACCATATCGCGTATTTACTCAAGTGCTGCCCTCGAATAGGCGCAGCAAGAAAAAGTCCGAACTTTATACAAGTGCCGCACCTCTGTGGTCAATGCGACGCTTATTGAGGGCGGCGGGCAGACCACTGAAAGACTGAAACTGGCGAAGGCAAATGTAAAAAAAGCAAAGAGAGCAATGCGTTTTAAGTTAACAGTGGGTGATATATCACAACGTTAGACAACCTTTTACTGAAGTTCAAGATGCGTATATCATATATAAGTCACAGATCAAAGTCATTTTCAAGAATAGGTGTCAAAGTATGGAACAGTATCCCTTTAGAACTTCGTCGTATC
>JAOEHV020164756.1:0-13848 GCA_025447995.2 Isaurus tuberculatus | reverse complement strand
GAGATGCAAACCTCTGGAGATCTAAAATCTAGAGATTTTTCTTTTATAACACCCTGGCATTGAACTACCCCCCCCCCATCCCCCCAAGAAAAAAGTGATGACCCCTCCTCCCCGTCAAATCGACATCATTATGTCCTGGTTTTTTACTGGTTAACGGAGATCCAATCAGACAGTCTGTTTATATGGTTATGAAAACGAAAAAAGCATTTGCTTAGTTTCCTTCAACATGTGGTTTTGTGGTTAAAAGATTGCTTAATCTTAAAACATTCCTCAAGAAACAGCAAGGTGAGTTTTAAAAAAATGAAATTGTTCTGATCGGGGTACATTTGGAGACAGGATGTTAGCTTACAGTGGTGCAAAGATTCCAAGTTGCTTTTATCCGGGAGATTTGGTTACCCATATGGGAGACCAGGAGATTCATTATGTATCTGGGAGACTCCCGGATTATTTGGGAGAGTTGGCATGCATGCACTTAGTTTAAAAAATTTAAAGAAATATGATAGGTCTTTTCAAATGGTTATATGTAGATTATTCATTATTTTTATAAAATTTGTTATAAAAATTATTTCTAAATAATGAAATTATTAAAATTATATGCACAATAGAATTGAATAACAGTGGCCAGTCATTCTAACTTTGGGTCTTGTTAATTGAAGAAACATCTGTTCATGATATTGAGGAAGCTTTCCAACAGTTCACAAGTCGGACTGACATTGCAATTTTACTTATAAATCAGAATGTAAGTGGAAAGATTTTTAAAGCTGTCAACTGTCGAGGGTCTTAGTGAATGCTGAGTTATAAATGTAATTTCATTTGCAAATTTTTGTTCACAGGTTCTGTATATCTTCAAAAAATATCTTTATCTTTAAGGGTTTTCAAGCAGCAGTGCTACCTCACAAATTTTCAGAATTTCAAAAAGATTTTTAGTAGGAGTTTGAAAATGAAATATAGATGGAGAGCATTGCAAAGGACAAAGGCCCAAACTTCCTAGGAGCTCAGAAGGCATGTTTCCCCTGAAAATTTTGAAATTTAGTACATCAAAATCCCTTTTTTGTCCATTTCAGGGTAAAATATCAGTAAACTAGATGACTTTTTAAAGGTTAAGTTTGAGACACAAAACAACAAATGCAATGTTTAAAAATCGACTCCCAGCTTATTCTATCCAGCTGTTGTGCTGTGCTCCGAGGTCGTAGAAGGGCCGTAAAGTGGCTGCCTTTGTGTATATGTCTGTATATATATATATATATATATATATATATATAAAATTATTGTCTGTGAGTAATTTATAGTGCACCTTCAAAATGCTTGCAGTCCAACCTTGTTGAGCTGCAGCCTTGCAGTTCAGTCCTTGACTGAAAGGAGGGTGATTAGCAAGGCTGATTTGATTAGACTGAATGTTTATTTTGTCAAATCATGAACAAAAAGTAGCTGCCACTATGTGTCAAGTTTTTGAAGAGTGGCCAATACTAGTATTGTGCTGCACTTTATTTAAAACCTCTAGCGATGACAATGATCAAAAATTTCAACTTTGAGTTATCCAACTACGCTTCCAGGAACCTATCTCGGTAATTTTTCAGCCAGGCAAATAAATCTCCTTTTAATTAATTAGTTTTTACAATTTACCTTAGTGTTGTACTCATCTTAACAGACGAGTAATCAATCTTTCTTAATCATCCTCACAAGTTTTGGGTTGTCTTGGACAAACATACGACTGCGAAGATGGGCTCGTGCACTTCACTAGCTTTCAAGAATTTGCTTTAGGTACTAACCTGTGTTCATTTATGTGACACAGATAGCAGAAGAAATTCGCCATGTACTGGATCAGTACAACAACCCTATCCCAGCTGTGTTAGAAATTCCATCCAAGGAGCAACCATATGACCCTTCTAAAGACTCCATTCTTAGAAGAGCCAAGGTAATATACAAAAAATTATATGATAACACAAGTTAAACAACACTATAATTAGGGACTATTAATCAGATTGTTTTCTCAATTCTCCTAAGTTCTCTCAGTTTTGTATTTTTAAATGTCAGAATATGAGAACTCAGGCTTTTGGTATGGACTCTTCATGTAACTCACAACTTTGTCCCTCGGTGCTCAGCCCTGCGGCACGCATTGATCCTTAGCCACCTAGTTTAATTTTCTAGTTTTGCTACCTACTCTGATTAATATTAAAAAACCCTGTATTGGGACTGCATGGTTAAATAGTCATCGCTTGAGTTGGAGTTCACAACAATTCAACTGCTTACTGCTAGTCTTCATCTGGAAAAATGTTAACAGGGTGGTCAAGACGATTTAGAGTAGCCGGAGTAGCCAAAAGAGTAGGGGGCACTGGGGGCCAAAGACCCCCCCCTCCGTCACCGCCGGTCGCCCTGACTTTCTCTTCTCTATGTGTGAACTTCATGATGAAATACATATATTAAGTCTACTAATTATCGCGGTGATCTCCCATTATCTGATCTGACGTGAAAAGTTCCTAATGCTCTCAATCGTCACACAGTGTCACTTGAATTTCATCCATTATAAACTAAGATTTTTTTTTCCTTTCAAGTTTGTTTTCATATCTATTAAACTGTACAGTTTTAATTCCCTCAATGTCATGCTTCAATGCTGAAAATTTAGTTACAAGCATTTAGAGTAGCCGGCACATTTTTTAGAGTAGCCGGTGAAATGTGCCGGTTGCCGGCTTATTTTGACAACCCTGGTTATAATATAATTTTTGTTTTATTTCTGATAATTTTAAGTTCTTATTTTTTGTTTGCAGGGTCTCTTCAGTGCTGAAGACTTCAAATAATGCGGATAAATTTTCTGTAAAATGGTTTAAAAGCACTAAGAGTAACTTCTGTAGTTATTCTAATTATTTATTTACTAGTCTTTATTTCCAGAAATTGATAATAAATTGTTCCTACTGAATTCACTTCAACAAGATGTTCTTTAACAAACTTTAGTTAATTATAGTTATGATTTGGTTTTAATGTTTTACCAATGATAGAATTGTTAATACTTTAGGCTTTTAAGCAAGTTACCATCAGTTTATTGCATTGCAACTTGCTTTGGGGGTTGCTTTTCTTCAAACAGGGTTCAACTTCTAATTATAGGTAAATAAAGAATTTTTGTTGTAACTTTAAAAATCAAAATATTATACACCAATGTTATATTAAACAAATAACACAGACTATAAATTGAAATCCAATAAAAGTGTAATTCAAATTCTAAGTTCTAATTATTGATGTTGTGTACTAGTCAAGAGGATATTTTAAATCTTTTGATCTTTAGAATTAAGAAAGGAAGATCTTGTTCAACTGATGCACAAGGACCTTGCTATTCTTAGGTGGATTTGTGGTGCAAGGTTTGCTGACCATGTCAGTACAAAGTTTTTTGTTTAAATCAACATCTGGAGGCAGATTTGAGGTGCACAGATAGAGGTGGTTTAGACATGTGCAACAGAGTAATTAGTGGATTAACTGTTGTACGTTGTTTGAGGTTCAAGGTGTGACAGGGAAAGTCAGGTCCAGGAATTTGTGGAGGGAAACTGTTGAGCTTGACCACTGATCTCAGAAAAAAAAATTCGATTAAGCATTTATTGTTTAAAAAGTGAAGCCACAAAATTTTAGTGGAAGCCATCTTACTAGGACCCAAGTAGCTGTGGATCCTAGTGTGCGGTCAATAGGAAGTGACTAACTTCTTGATCCCTTCTTTTTATGTTTGCCACAACCAAATGAACGACACTGTGAAACTCTTTGTCACTCATTGTGGGTTCTGTATTGCCTCTTGTTTACACGCTTGGGTCAGACCAATCCAGCCTTAATCAAAAATTTGGTGACATAGTAATTTCACTTAAAATTATTTTGATATATATGTATAATAAAAAGCTTGTTGAAATGTTAAAAATGAGAGTTAAATGAATGTTTTTGACTTTAGGTCATTCTCAAATGAAGATAACCTAAAGTTGAAAACATTTAAATTTAAACTCTGGTTTTTATCATTTCAACAAGCCTTTTATTTTAATTGTACAGGTATATATATATAAAAAAAAATTGGGTTCTAAAACAATTATTGATCTAGTCTTGTTTTTTGAGATCAGTGAGCTTGACAGAATGACTTTAGAGCCTGGCATTTGTCTGGTGATAACATTATTATGGTCCTTGAGAGGGTAAGGAGGGGGAGGGGGGGTAAAAAGAGAGAATTTGACGACAGCTATAAAAGTCTAACCCCTAGAAAGGGGAAAATATGACTTTAGAATGAGTAGTAGTAGTAATGATCAACTTGATGAGCTATGTCCATTTTTTATAATGTTACTCAGACTCTTTTTCAGAGTCAGAGCTGCTAATTCCAGCAGACAAAAGAGCAAAGCGATTGTTGGTGGGTGTGCCAGCACATTTATCCCTTTTTAGTCTTTTTGGTCTTGTTTTTGCTTGTTTAGGTGATTTTTTGTCAAGTTTCTTCGCACTGGTTTCTTTTGGCTTCTTGGATTCTAACTTGACAAACTCGGGTAGTGCTGCTGCTGCTATGTTTGCTGTTACAGTACAGTAGAGTGCTTCCATTACCATGGGGCAGTCAATCAGTGAGGTTACAGGAGTGCCTTTGTACAAATAAAGGTTTCATCATTTTTGAGCAAAATAACTTTTCAAGGAAATAATCACATCAAATTGAAACACATTCATTTGACAAAATTAATTAAGAACATTGGCAAATAACAAACTTGACAAAATCAGAATACATTATAAACTTATTTTAGAGCCAAGTGTGAAGACAAAGAAGTACAACCTGTGATCAAAAATAAAATTCTCTCGGTCATTTTCAGGATAAATACAGAGAGAGTTCCTATGAGAATGATAGTGTGTTCAATTAGACCTCCAGGACAAATGCACAGCAATTCAATAGCTTCTTTTGTGCCAAAACTGACTTTAATTTCCTTCCTCATGTGTTTGGTAAATAGGCTACTAGTATCTGCTGCAAACAGACCCATAATGAATTACTGTTCTCTTCAGGAGGATTTAGAGACTCTTGGTAAGATCTATGCCTTCCAACCGCAAGGTCCCAGGTTCGATTCCTCGACTCTACTGAAAATTGAACATTTGTGTGACTTTTTCCGCCAAAGCTTACTCAGCTTTCCATCCTTACGAGGTCGGTAAATGAGTACCAGCTTCGGCTGGGAGCTAACCTGCAATGCATTAGTGTTCTGTCCAGGGGGAGTCAATGACTCTCATCTGCTTAACACTACAGAAACCGGAGATAAGCGCTGGCCCCATGGGCCACTAGGCTCGTATAAGGATTTAGCTAGCATACATTTAACACTAGTTACAGAAACTGGAGATAAGTGCTGGCTCAAGAACATATAGACTTTTATAAAGATTTAGCAGTTCAGAGTGACTGCACAATAATTAACACTGAATATATGAAATGATCTTCACAGTTTACACAGTTAAAGCAATTGTGATGAAAAACTTAGTTTCCAACATGATTCAAAACCATGACCACTCTAATGCCACTGAAGTGCTCAAGATTACTAACTGAGCTTTCAGACTCTTGATCTTTTGCAATTAAATAAACATCATGCATATGGTGTGCATAAAGATCATTTTATATTAACCCTTTAAGCCCCAAACACGACAAATGACGTGTTGGCAAATTCTCCCAACTGAGTTCCATACTTTCTATAGAAGTAGTATGGGATAATTTCACTTTTCAACTTCCACAGCTTATTCCACTTGATCAACTCCAAGTTTCTCATTACGAGTTATACTATTTTGTTTGAGTTATGTAAGGAGAAGTTAGATGTTGATAAATTGTCTGGGGATGAAAGGGTTAATTTTCCCTTTACTAAGCGCCTACCTTGTTTCACAATGTGAAGAGTTTCCTGCACCATTGTACCACAATATGTTCTTGGTAAATATGGAGTTGAAAAGGGTTCTCCCAATATCAAGTTTAAATTTATGGCTTCGTTCAAAACACATTGCCACTGTGCATAGCTGTGTGCGGCATTGAGATTAAAAGGTGGCCGGGATGTAAAGTAATTGTCCATTTTGACCTTGCTTGCTTTGTCAAGTTTAATAATAGAAATAAGAAGAGCTTCTAAGTGATGCTTGTAGATTTTTGGTGAAGCATTTTTAACCCAAAAAATAATTGTGGCTACAAGAAGTTGAAATTTTCCTTCCAACTCTTTCAGTGAATCACTAGCATTGCATTCTAAAACAGTTAGCAAAAAGTTCCGTCTGTCACTTTCACTTAAAGTAGGTATAGTAACAAGTGACGGGAAAGGTTGTAAATTAACGCATTCTGCATATGGTTCAACAGTCTTCTTCCTCAGTTCTGTGCCATCTCTTCCAAACTCGGAAATTCTGTAAACTATTTCTGGTTTTATTTCTGTCTCAAGGGTTGAGCTCTTCTGATCGTCATGAGTTATCTTCTGAAGTTTCATACTGCCAACTTGCTCTGTAACAGGCAAAGGACAACCAAACAAAATGGAGTATATCACCTGTCGTAACTTTAAAGAGCAGTTGTTGGCAGACTTTTTCCGAATGTTTTCAACTTGGACCCTTAGAAACTGTTTGTGTGAGGTTAAACAAGTCATATACTGTACTGGGAATAACCCCTGCCGAAACTTTTCTAGAACCCACTTTGTAATATTCAAATCACCCGTTGACATATATAAGCTATTGATTTCACCATCATTGAAATATGCTACTAGACTTGATTGGAATGAAATATCATATTCCTCCAGTGAACAATTTAAGCACTGCTGAAAATCTTCAAGTTCCCTCTTTGGATATACGTGAAGAACTTTTTCGATTGCTTCCTGTATAGTTACAAAGCCTGACAGGAAATTAGCAATACTAATAAACCTGGATGCTTTCTTGCTACATTTCTGAGATGTTTGAATCCTCTGTAAAGAACGACTAAAAGGTTCCAGCATTTCTTGACTGATGTAGTCATTCCCCATTAAAGAACCAGCCAAAGGAAGATAATTCCTTGGAATTTTCAAATGATTCGCCAATCTCCGAGCTTTAAAAACTTGTGCAGTTATTGGTTGTGAGTCGCAGTTGAGAGAGTGGACAGGTATGTAGCCCTTTTTTATATCATATATGAAGAAATCACTATCATTACTAAGAACCGGGCAGCTCCATGCATTTGCCAAACTTGCAGTTTCCTTGTCTGCTTCACTATTGAAACAATAATAAAGATTTAATTTTAATTAAATAGCTTTATTATTTTTCTTTTCAGGGTATCATGTACTCTTCTTACATTAAAAAAATCTTTAAACTGTTTAAGATCCTGGTTGCATAAAAGTGAGGGAGCATGTGTTGGGGCAGATCCAGGATTTAGTGAAAGGGGGGTTCGGACAAATGTCTGCCAAAGGCAGATCATCCTCGGGGTTCTGGGACATGCAGCCCCAGAAAAGGTTAAAATTTAGGTCCTCATAAAGGTGATTTCAAGCATTACCATTTTCTATATTGATTTAAGGGGTAAAACCTTCTACCAAAGTGGCCTTAAAGCACAGGTAGCCCAAGCTCGCTATCTGTACTGATTTACAAGAGAATTATATAGCAACATTTGAATGTTCAATTTTTTGCCTTAATGCTTAATAAAATAAAATAAAACACTTGCTGTGTCTTCTTGTTGCTCTTAGATAACTCTCTGGATGAGTTTCAGCAATTTTCTTTGGGTTTTGACTGTTTTACCCTAGCCACTCAATCGAACGTTCAAAAGTCGCTATAATATCTCTGGTAATGAGCTTGGTCTACCTGTGCTAAGAGCTCATAATAGTTACTGCAATAAATTGTTAGTACGGTTAGTACCATGCATTTGTCAAAAAAACTTTTGACTAAAACTTTTAGTAAAAGGACGGACAATTGTAACTCACCAGTCACACACAACAAATTTAATACCGATTTTGGAAAGAACCTGTATAAACGTTATCCTTGCCAATAAGGGCAACAAACGCAACTTATCACCACATTTCTTGGCCAACATGTTCGCTCTCCTGATTTCCTCTTGAAAGCGAGCTTCGTACGTTGCTAGTTTCTTATTACTTGCGTCATGAGCACCATCCAGAACCACGATCGGCTCAATTCCTCCTCTTTGAAGAGCGGTGAAAAATGATAAAATAACAGCTTCAAATTCATTATACTGGCCACCAAATCGACAATCGAGCTCACAGGTGAAGTAGAGATAATACATCAGACAGCTGCCATCCACAACTAAACGTGTGTCATGCAGCTCTATCGTTCTCCATAATTTGGAAACCGAATCCAGGTAGGTCGTTAATCCTGGAATACCCATCATTGAGTTGAAAATTTGCTTTTCACTCAGTCATATGAGAGAGCAAGAGCTCGTCCCTCACCTTCTCCCCGACAGTACGCGGGTTACCCAAAATCCATTTCAAGCCAACTCTAATGTGTTTTTTAAAGGTCAGCGGTGGAAATCGATCAAAATATGTGAAAAAGAAATGAAAAAGGAAGAGATATTTTCCGAGAAAAGTGACGGCTAGTGAGCAAAAAGCCCCACCAAAATGACGGGAGGTGACGGACAGAGTGAGCCAGTGATTCTTGCTACAGCAGGATATGATCACACCATCAGGTTTTGGCAAGCTCACAGTGGAATATGTCACCGCACTGTTCAACATCCTGATTCTATATCCTTTTATATTTATCATGCAATTACCTTGTGCTGAGAAGAAATTTTTTAGCTTTTATTTCCAAATGTTGCTCCAAACATAAGTAAGCAACCCAAATGTTTTGTGTAAGTAATGCGTGAAAAAATCACATTTTACGTGATACTAGCTGTATAATTATATTTTTGCGTGAACATGAATGACATTCTGAATATTTTGTGAAACGTGAAATAACCAAATAAAATCTCGTGAATCACAAGTGTATAGGGTACCCTCATTCCTTATGTTGTGTGTTAAATCCAGTGTGTGAAAATCAGCTTTTATTCCAGGATTCATCTGGTTCACCTCCCAAATTATTAATATTGCTTTTAATTAGTAGATACAAGGCCGGTGGAGCATGGCAGGGAGGGGGGGTCAGCTGCCCCCCCAATTCTGAGACTATGTACAATTTTTATTTGCAGTAAGACAAACTTGCCACTTGTCCTTCATAAAGCTGAGGACTTCTATTAGAAGTTCCATATTAAATACTTTCAACATACCCCCAGAATATGCAGAATTGACATTTCAGAGAGCTTAGTTTGCAAACATTTCCTGGGGGAGCATGCCCCTGGACCCCCCTGGAGGATTGGAGGATTGCGTACAATTTTCTCTCATGAGCTTCCGCTGGCCCTGAGCATTGAGACACAAATAAAATTTTGGTAAATTTTTCAAACTCTTGCATTTATTTACATGCAACCTATTCAGTTTGAGTTAACTTTTGAGCTCTCTTTACATAGAACTCTATCCATAGTACTTTTAACAATTACGGTTAGGAGTGTTGCATACCTTTTGTCAATCCAATTTTAATTGGGTTTAACCCCGTAAACAGGGGTGGCCAGATTTACCCCACTTTGGCAGAAATCTCTCCAACTCCCACTCTCCATCTCGCTCAATTCATGGCACCTTTTTCTCCAAACCAACACTCTTGCTCTCCTTCTCCACTTGCATCTTCCACATCTTCTTTGGTTGTCCTCGCTTCCTCTTACCCTTCACTTCAAACTCCAATTGATGCTCTTCTCAAAACATGCACATCATCCCTCCTCAATACATGCCCGTACCATCTCACTCCATTCGCCTTTGCCATCTGAACCACTGTAAGTTTCCTTCAATCCCAAAATCTCCATTAGGTTTCTCTGTCCTCTTTTTCTCCATCAGTTTTGCACCACACATTACTCTCACCATTGCTCTTTCAGTCCTTCTTAAAATTGCCATTTCGTTTTCCCTCAAACACCATGTCTCACTCCCATATAACATCGCAATTCATACCTTGAAATATAAATTAAGGTTACAGTCAGTATTAATTTTCTTTCCTATGTGAATACTTGTGACATGCTATAATATCAACTCCATTTATAATTTATGAAAGTGGGTAGTATGAAAAATATCTAAAAATTTACAGCTTCTGTTGTGGCTAGTAATCAAAAGTGAAATATAAAATTTGATGATATGCATAGTGTGGCTATTTCTAATTTAGGTTTCTGAGAAACTCTCAAATAACATGAGACAGTGTCTAAGCATACATACGTATTCAAGTCCTTCAGGCACATTAGTTTAAAGTGTGTTCTTGTAAGGCAGTTGAAGTATGTTTTTATTTAACCTTAACCTTGGTTTACCAAGTCAATGCAATGGAAATAACTCCAGATCGACAGCTACTAGCTGCAGCAGGTACGTAAGAAACAACTTCAAGTTCTACTTCGAGAAGGAACAAAACAATGAATAATGTAACAGAACCTTGGACAAACCTAAGGAAACCTCAGACAGAATATTTGATTGGTGTGTGGTGCAGAGTCATAACCCATGGTATAAAAGATGACTGGACTTTGGCTTTTAAAATCATAATTACAGGCTAAAAGGTGTGGGATCGCACGTGCATGTCTATTCATCTGCCTAACGAAAGCCAGACATGTGGATCCATCGCACGCCTAAAATATATATAATTTATCGTTTCTCACTTTTAAGTTTACATTTGATTTTAAAAAATGTCACATAGTTTATACGCAACAAAAAAAACGTCACCTCTCAGGGCAAATTTCTTGTTGTACATTGGGCAACCAAGAGTTATTTTTTATTCGTCCCTCAAAAGTTGAGGTTGTCGTAAAAATGAGCTCTATCATATATGTTAAGAAAAACTCATTTAAATGTATCAAAAAATAATTATTTTTGCTGAAAACAGTCTAGACAGTTTGTCTCCTTTGCAGTAAAAAACTAGACAAAATCTACAAGCACGTGCATTGTTGCGTTTTTAGTTACTTAAGTCACCGAATGCCAAGGCGAGTGAATGATTGCACGCCTACTGATTTTTTCACTGACAGGCCTGTAATTATAATCCATTAAAAGCCATTTTGTTCCTAGGACAAGCTCCCCCTATTTTTCCTATCCTTTATGCCTGAACCAGTAGCAGTCCAATCCTGCTTGTTTGATCTCTGCTTCCCAGAAACTGTGTCAGGTATTCCTTGGTCTACTGCTTTTTCTAAGAAAATATATGGGCACAAAAATATTATCAACCCATAATTTATTAATTAAATTTAATTTTTCCTCAATTTTTATTCTTTTTTATTACAATTTGGTTGCATGTAAAGAAACTTTATTGTTGTTCCTTTTGTTGATGGTGGAGTTTTTACTTTGGTGTGAATTTAAAATTCAACTTTTGTTTCATAATTATTCATTTGTCATTTTCTTGATATTAGAGATTTGCTTTACCAATCTTAGTTTGACCAGGATATTTATTTGAGCAGAGTAATGATCGCTGTGTTGTGGTCTGTCTGTTCTGTTTCACTGAGAGCAATTCTTAATGTTTGAAAAATATGTGAGCCGCTGCAGCGAACAATCAAAGACCCTTTACTTTACTCTACCCTGTAATAATTTGGAATGTGAACCTGAAAAGCCCCACGGGGGAGGTCACAATAAAACTGACATCGACATACTCATCTGAAAATTGGTATTTTTATCCCTAAGCAGGACTTGAACCTACATCTCCCTGTTTTCTAGTCAGACTTGCTAACCACTACACTATCAGGGACCACCACACTGGCAGTGTAGAAGATTACTGATGTGCTGATGAGGTTATTTGTGTGAGGGTCGCCAGGACCCAATGATAATTATGCCATATTATTATTTATAAATTAATGTTTTTGGCATATCATTTTGACCAGGTTACCAGCACATCCGGATGTATGATATCAATTCAGGCAATCCAAACCCAGTAAGAACGAACTTAAACATTATAATTGAGATATAGTTTCCTACTTAAAAATCTTCGTCAAAATTGTTAGAATGTATAATTAACAGTTAGACATCAAGGACAGTTGGAAGCTGACAGGCTTAATTATTTTTGTTCAGTAACACACTAATTAGTCATTTAGTAAATACAGTATAAAAATCACGGCCAAAACAGAATGGAAGTATGAATAACATGCAATGAAATATAAAATGGTGCAAGCATTCACGGTCTCGTGGTTATTAATAATGCAATTGGCTAATGCCTGGACAAAAATACTACCAATTCAATGCTGCAGCATTACCTAAGGCTGCTGTATAGGTACTTCCTTTTGCATGTGTGGCTCCAGTAGAACTTTAAATTGTTTTTTATTCAAAGTCAAGTTCCTTCCAAAATTTTGTCTTTCGGCAGCATATAACTAGCATTATTGTTGCTTTGGCTGATGTTGTTGGTTCTCCAGAATCTGGAAACTTCAGGCACTGGCGAGTTTGTTTCGTTTTTGGCTCTTCAACAGTATGCTTTAAGGCATCCCTCGTGATCTTATGAACATAAAATATTTTTATTACAAATGGAAAATTTTTTTTTGTTAGCAAAAAGTGCTTCAGCAGTGTGCTTTAAGGCATGCCCGCTATTAATGTGGCCTTAGTATCATATTAGTGGTTGCAATTTATTGACTAGTATGTTTGTGCTACCTGACTTATATTAATTATTATTCCAACAACATGTGGCTAGCATTACACTTATTACTATTACTTATTACTATTATTTTGTCATTATTTTGTGTTGGAACCTGAGCCTAATTGTATGCCTTGCTGACAAGGCCCATACATCAGGCATATACTTTTATTTATGATAGGCATTTAGGGCCGGGTAATTGACCCACTACCATTATTGCCTTAGTGCCCATAATTTATTAGTGGCTGCAGGTTTTGATACTAACTACATAATGTACTACCTGACTTCTACTTTGAGATTTGCATTGCAAGGGTTGGCATTTATTTTTATTTTCCCTTCCCAAATGTGGCATTCGTTGGTTGCAGCACTTTTAAGAGGGTGGCATTTAAAAGAGGAAACGTGTTACACAAACAATAAATAGTGCCACTTGTCTCGATGCTACGTTCCTATTATATTAGTCAACTGTCTGTTGTTCATTTGTATTCAATTTGTTCTCATTTTCTGTGTGTTAAAAAGAATGTCTGGTATTTATAACCAATGTTTGTTCTGCATGTTCTAGGTAGTTAACTATGATGGTGTGTCAAAGAATGTCACTGCAGTTGGTTTTCATGAGGAGGGGAAATGGATGTTCACTGGGGGAGAGGATAGTTCTGCTAGGATATGGGATCTAAGGTTTGCAAGAGTTGTAAAAGTCAAAGCATACTTAAATCTTTTAGTTAGTTAGTTAGTTAGTTACTATCGTCGAACACTTCCTAATCTTGACATCATGGCTAGATCCTATGCTTTTTTTAGAATTTTTTTAACATTTGCCTCGTTTTCGTGTATATGGCATTTGATTCTATTTCGTGTGGTTCCATGTGCTCTGCGCAGACTGCACTGTCCTCCATATTTTGGGAAGGTCAGTTTTGTGTGCTTTGCCGTTCTGAGCTACCCTATGTGTATTGTATTGTGTGAAGGCTAGGTAAGTCAAGTTATCGTTAACATTATATTTAATGTTGAATTTTGTTGGTAAATACAGATATTGAAAACAATTTTATGTAACACGTATCTTTATTCTTGCACTATTGTGTATTCTCTAGCCTGGCTAATATCTGCTATCCGTACAAATAGCACAATTAAACCGATTGCACCTGACTAATCTAAGATTATTTCTATTAATAATTATACTATTATAATTAGTAATAAAGTAGTTAATTTGTTGGTTTTACTTACAAGTCAACTAGATGCATATCTGTGTGACCTCGCGGTTGTCGTTTGTATTGCAACCTTGTCCTTGAGAAATGTAGGAAGCCTTAAACTTAG
>JAOEHV020164654.1:0-13848 GCA_025447995.2 Isaurus tuberculatus | reverse complement strand
ACGCGGTCGTTAACCATCAAAAAGCGAGTTTCAAATGCTTATAAAAAATCGAGAATACGACCGATTTTGAAAATTCTACCTTTAAACGACTTTACTTTCCAAACACTTTCAGTAGATGAAAAAAAAATTTTTGGTGTTAGTAGCACTTTAACTCCTCTTTTTAACTCCTCCTGGATGGGACATCAATCCATCACAGGCTTAGCTCCTAGCAGACACAGCAATCTATTTACCAGCCTTGCAAGGATGAAAAGCTTGGTCAGCCTTCATAGAAAAGAAGATCACATATTAAATGTTCAAGTTTTAGCAGAGCAAGAGATAAAACCTACAACCTTGTGTTTGGAAGGCAAAGGTCTTTCCCTCTGTGCAAACAACTGTACATCATATGTACATATTAAATGTATATATAACTTTTTTATGAATTTAATATTATACTTCAATGGTTGTACCTTTGTCCCCTGGATCTAAATCACTTGACGACACAGACATAATGGATTTTCATCCACAACACCTGATTGGACAATAAAGTACAAAGTATCAAATTTAAATTTTAAAATATAAATAAAAATATGCCATTCCTGAGAAACCTTCTATCCTTTTAACACGAAGTAATTTAAATGAAAAACTTCATTTAATTAAACTTGAAGAAAATTGTAATATTTGTCTAGACTTATTCATCTATAATTACATTATTATTCATTACATTAATTACTGTCTTAATTACAATTACAAAAAAAAATTATTTAGATTTAATACTGTGCCATAAATGTAAACAAATATTTTTTTATAGTTTCAAAATTTTTAAAGTTATACACTGTGAAAGAATGATTGGTAAGTTCTGACGTTTCAGACTGTAGTCTTTTGTTGGAGGACTACAGTCTGAAACATCAGTACCAATCATTCTTTCACAATGTTTAACTTAAAAAATCTTCAAACTGTTTCTATAGAAACACTGACGCAGCATCCACTTTTATCAAATATCTTTTTATCACTGATAATGATCTATTTAGTTGTTATCAGAGCATATGCATTTAAGCAACTGATAAATCAGGACACAGAAAGGTCAAAATAGTAAAACTGTTCACTGAATATTCTCAGGAAGTGATGAAAGATATAGACATTACACTTATATGTGTCTAAATTATACAAAATAAAGAACCAATAAAAATCACTTCTGAATTGGATCCCTACTTAAAATAATGTGATAACATCACAAACATTGCCTTCTGTGTATAACTTAATGTCCTTCATTCAATTCATGCTCAGCTATATTAAGAAATAGTATTCTTCTACTTGAACTCATTTATAGCACTTGAAATCAAAAGTATAAAAAGATCTAGAAACTGTTGATATGTTTTTGGTTAATTTGAAATTATCTTAGCTAATGATAAAACCCTTCAGTTCAAAGAATTTTGCATCACAAAAAGAGTTATATACCAGTTTTCACTCAAGGTGCTTAAATTCAGTTATTGCCAACATTACAAAATCAGAAGGAATGTGTTTGTGGTTTGGCCACAAGGTGGATACATTCTTCAAGAGGAATGATATCTTAAATGTATCTACAGTACATAAAATTATTCAAAAACTGATGAAATCTCTGTGAACTGTATATACGGGGAACTTTAGAATTTATTCATTCTTTACATTTATCTTGATAAGTCAGAAAATAGATAAGATAACAAGAGTTTTGGCTTTGGCCTTATCCAATGTTTTGAATGTCGGTCTGTCGCTTTTTGACATGCAATTAAATATTCTCTTGAATTTTTAAGGCATGAGTTTTTGATTAACAATTTAGGAACATGATAGCCATAATTATTTTCTAGGTTTTTTTATTAAATAGAACTTAAAAGTGATAACATTTACTATAAAAAAGAATATAGAGACAATCAAATTTTGTGAAATGTAATATACTTATTAAGTAATGGACATTAAAGAGTTTATTTCATTTGCAAATTATTGCTAAGATAATAAAAAAATTATGGGAGAAAAATAAAGTTATTCTTTGCTGAAAGTGAAAACTTCATGCAAAGTTAAATTAAAACAAAATACAAGACAAATGCAAATGCAAGATTTTTTGTTATTAATGGGAATAAGCTTTGTTAAAAGCATCGTACAGTACATTTTAATACAAGGCCATAATACAGTAACTGGATCGCTGATTTTGCATAAATAAAAAAACACTGTCGCGGGCAAAAATTCTTAGTTACTTATGTATTATTTATACCGAAAATGAAATTAAAACTTTAAAAAGCCATTAAAATCTAAATGTTTCCCTTTAAAATTGATCAAGTCTCTCGAAAAGACAAAACCTAAATAGCGAACAACTAAACCCTGCCAATTGTCGTTCCAGCATCTCATCTGTCTTTTATTAAATTAGTGTTTTTTAAAAAAACAACAGAATGTGCAAAGCTGTTATTTTCCGGTTAACAAACACACATCAATTAACCAGCGAATTCTGTAGGCAATCAGACTGTGCAGGAAACAGTTTTACTGTTTCACGACCGAATTCCTTCCTACACAGAACTGAGAAATTTCGATCCAATGGCAATCATAGTAATTGTTAATTGTGTTTCAGGTCTAAAATTACTTTGAATATCGCAACCACAAACCCGCAAGTGAGAAGATAAATTCCAATCACTGTCTTGAGTTCGCTTCGAATCCCACATATGATATGATTATAAACTCGATACTTTCAAAGTGCCGATTAAACAACCTCTTATTTTTTGTTTAATTACTCGGAACTTGTTTAAACCGAGAAATAACTTCATCACTGGAGTGTAAAATACGTAAATTTCATTTCACTTTCAATTGTTTTTGTAGTGGGGTCAATCACAAATATATGTTAAGAAAGCGCGTTCTCTTTTCTTTGGCTTCCTGTAAAACAATTCCATAATTATGGCTGTTTCTCACGAAGCTCAAGAAATTGTCCTGAAACTAATAACGGATGTCCTACTTAAAACAACAACTGCCAGATCACAGGGATGAGGCGAAAAGATTCGGGTCAAGCACTAAGTCTTTACTCGCATTATTTAGAGGCAAAATTCTGCCAAAAAGTACTTGTTACGAAAGGAGGCACGAACTGACTCATGTTAATAAAGTTACTGATAAAATAAAGCAACTGGACTTTAAACCAAACTGAGTGGATTCTAACTAAATTTATTCCAGTTTAGGAAAGGTCGATTCACTTCACTGGTTTTAATCAAACCTTTAAACAAAAAACAGCACGAATAATTCTGTTTTGCTTTTTCACTATTCCGTGTATCTTTATTCTACCAATAAATGCTCTGCAACAAACCTCTTTACTATGCAAGTAGCACATCCTACTACGCTAAGCCAATATCGCCGTCTCTACGAACCATCACAAAGATTATCCTGCGCTTTACCAAAATAAAATCTCTTCACGGGGCCGCAGATAGGTAACTGACAGTGAGCACTGTCTTCGAATTCATCAGCAGCTTAAATCCTCAATTCAAATCTTAAACGCTGAATGCTCTGATTCATATTTACAAACCGTTCTCAATCGTTTTAATTTGTCAATTTTCTTTTGATTTACGCTTGACCCATATCCTTGATCGCAGTACTTCGTCCAAGAATTTTAGAACATTCGATGAACGCCAAACATGCCTCTCCCGGTGCATCTTGGGAATTTCATTGGACTCCCGCAAATTAAAAATAATGATTTTTTTTTTTGTGATGAAAAAGAAGAAGAGATGTTTGATGGTTGACCCTGCTAGCTAAAAACGAGAATTTCTAATTAGGTTGTACAACATTGTAAATATCTTACCGGATTTTGTATTATTTATTCAGATTGTATAAAACAAACAATACACGACTGCACTGGTAGATACACAAATCAAGTCTACGCGTTGGGAACGTAGTTCGACCTTCTTTTGAAATACCGAACACTGAATTTAGTTTACTGAAAAAACATATTTGTATTTCTACGGTACAAAAATGTGGTTAGAAAAACTTACCAAGTCTAGAGTTGCTCCCATATCTTTTAACTGGTGCACCTTTTGCTACTGGTAATGAGGAAGGACAATTGATATTTTAAACTTTGTTTAGTAAATTATCATAACTTTTATACTATATGGAATTTAAAAAACTTGGTGGTTTTAAGAAACAGAAAATGCTTTGATGAGTTCCGTTGTGGTAATCTTTTCTTCCTTTGTAGTTTCCACTCATTTATTCATGTTGACCGCACGTTAACGGGTAACAAAGCCGCTTTTTGACACTCGGAAGGAAGTAGCTTATCCTTGTGTGTAACACGAATTTCATATTTCTTAAGTGTTTATTTAAAATTTTAAAGCTTGTGCTCTTTTTAAAAAAAGATATTCAACTCTGTTTCATACAGAGGTTTTCAATGCAGGCTTACTAGCGTGCTGACATGATTGTTTCCATTTTATAAATATAATGTTCTTCTGTGATTCAAGTGTCAGCCTCAAAGAGGTCAAACTAATGGCCTGGATCAGGAATCACGGTCACTGAAAGGCACGCACGTTTCACACAGTCACAAAATTAATGCAAATTGGCTTTTATCATAATAAGCTGGTTACGTGAAGAAATGCTTCGGTTTCCGCAAACACATAAAACCTTTGTGTATCTCCTGATTTGAAATGAAGTGTAAAAAGTACTAATTGCAGTTCATTGTTGTGAGACATAGCTAGAGGGTAAAATGGGCGAAATGTGGGTGGGAAGACCAAAGATAGTGAGAAAACCGCCTGGGTTGAACGGACGTTGTAAAACCGATACAATGGCAGCGCTTAACGTCAATTGGACGTTAAGGGAGGGGGGAGGGGGGGGGGAGAAACCAAGAGAGTCACCAATGGACGTTAAGAAAAAAAAATGCTAAGAAACACGTACTTTGATGAAGGGTGGACTGGTGTCACTGCATTTTGTATTTGCATTCCCCGACACAATAATAAATGAATTATTCTTTTAAAATTCATATTGACTCATAATCTTCATTTAATGATTTATGATTTAATTACCCGTGACACATTGTTTTCTGCACCTATGGCTATGGCATAGGAACATATCTACAGCAAACAATTGGGCTGTATACAAACTACTTTCAGTGACTCCTTCATAAACCATTCGGCGTACCCTGCGTTAGAAGAATATATATCCCACAGATCATGTAATCGTTGATAACAAAATGTTTTAAGGAAATGATTAACCCATTAAAAGAGAGAAGCGATAAATTTAAAAGATATGCATTAAAAAGGCAAAGATTATGAAAATGAACACTTTTTACGGTCAAGCGACCACTGTAATTAATTGCCAAAGCCTGTAAATAAAATATTCGGGCTTAAACCGGATTTGAACCCGTTTACGTGTACTCTAAGCGCGATCTCACTGAAGTCCTTCTTTTTTCCAGACATTTCTTTCCCCTTTGTTTAAATCACCATTAACGCGACGATCGTTAATAAAACCATATTAATACAGATTAACTTGTCTAGCTAAATGAAATTGCTGTTATCAACCAAGGACCTATCAATTTAACCCACACAAAAGATAAAAAATTTCGACAATGTAGTTAAAAGTTATTTCACATAAATAAAGTTTAATAAACGAGAAAAAAAAAGAAAATTCTATCTAAAAGTAAAAGTCGAGGTCAAAATCCTTGTAACCGTTCGTGAACTTGACTGTTGATGTTTCAGTCATAACTTTGTTCGGAATTTTAACAAATTATTCTGCACTGATCACAAAGTTCATGCTCAAAATTCGAGTTTTTCGTCCTGCTTGATAGATTTTACTCTTGGAAGCAATAGATAGCATTCATTTTCTCGAGTAGCTTTGCTGCTTTTTACAGTTTTTACACCGCTAAACAAACTCGAGCACAACAAAGAATATACCGGTTTTTGCAAATACGAGGTAGGGAGCGCAACTGGGTAAATATTAGATCGCACAGAGTGCAGTGTATCTGTCCATTTTACCCACGTGTAATTTGTCAGTAAAAAATTGCGGTTTCTTTTTTAGTTTAAGAGGAAGTATTTTATCAATTAACACTCAGATAAACCTTCTTGACAAATTCAAAACATATGTACGCTAATAAATCTAAATTTTTAGCAGGCCATTGTTCTTTGATTATCAGCGAGCTGTGTTTGCAGACCCTTTCAAAGGGTTAAAGGGTGTTACGAAAACGAAGATCTCGAAAACGAAGACCTATAATAAAAATCGAAATATCAAATAGCGGATATAAAACAGATTATTCATGCCGTTCTCGAAATGCAGTTAAATTTCACTGGAGATAAATGTTCTCTGGTGAAATATTGCGAGGTCTTCGTTTTCGTGATTACGAAAACAAAGATCTTACCATAATTTTGAATTTTCACTATGAGGGTCTTTGTTTTTGTAATATAAATCACGAAAACGAAGATCTTACAATATTTCACCAGAGAATGTTTATCTCCACTAACTGCATGCTGAATTCGAAAACAGCATGATTGATTTGTTTTATTATCCGCTATTTGATATTTTGATTTCTAAGAGATCTTCGGTCTTCGTTTTATAGTGTTACGAAAACGAAGAGCTCGAAAGCGAAGTGTTTGAAACCATGAAAACAGAACGATTTTCTTTCCTAAGCGAGTTTCGTTTCAGAATAAAGTTTGTAATGCATTCACTCAACAAAATCGACCGGTTAAGTGTAAAGGAGGCTTCACGATAAGTTCATGTTTAAATTTTGTTTTTCGCAGTCTTGCAAGCCATGTGCGTACGCCACTTGCCGAAGCCTACAGGTTATATCGTCTTGGATAGGACCTCATTTTCGGGTTAAATGACACCAGAATGAAATTTCATACCAGAACGAGACTTTCAACCGCCCGAATGAAAGCCGGAATGAACTCTCTCTAGAATAACTTTTACCCGGAAAAAAATTGTTCGGCGATATCATGGGGTCCATGCAGATTATATCTAAAGTCAAAAGTTCCTAAAAGCTCTAAACTTTTGCATTTTGACGGCTCAAACTCTAAAAAACATCTTTGCTGAAGGTTTTGTCACTTTGTCCCTGTGTAAGTGATTCAGTATTTTCATCACCAAAATTCTTGCGTCTGATTAGTTTTTCCTAAAATTGCGATGCAAATTTAACACGTTCACACCTGAATTGAGACCTGTTGGTTAACTTTTAATAAAAAAACTTCATGGTTCTGATACAAAGACGAATGAAATATGGTACATCACACAATAACGAATTTATTAAACACTTAAAAACTCGCTAAACAAAAATTATTTCAAAATTCTAACGAAAAACAAAACAAGAAAAAAAAGCCCCAGAGTTTATAATCATCTTTGCAGTAAAGACAAAATGGTGCTTGAAAATTAAAGCTTTCTTCAGGTATCGATCCTACATAAATGACAGAACCAGTGGCTTTTGAAATCTTCACAACAGAGAAGCAGTAAAAGGTTTGTTGTATTAAATTGTTTAAAAAAAAGTTTTCAAAATAAAGGTACTTTTACTTTCTCCGTACTGTCTTTAACATAATCTGAAGTTTATCCATATGAAACAAAATATTGAAGGTGGCGAGTGCGTAAAATGTTTGTGATTTTATCAATTTTAGGTTAAAATGTTTAATCATAGGGTAGAAAGCTGAAGTTTGAAGCGCTAATCCGGCGTTAGAACAGAAACGTCAACTTCCCACTCTACTTATAGTTATGGTGATGATAAACATTTAATTTATTTAGAGTTGATTTTAAAATCACGTATTTACCTCCCCTCGCACTTTAATAGTTTTTTTTTTTTTTTTGAAAAAATATTCAACGGCTGAAAAGCCGTTTTAAATACGAAAAAATCTCTTCGTATTACCGTGTAACGACAGCATTAGGTAGAGTGTACTGTGTGTAAATAGAGTGTACTTCTTATAAATAAATAAATCAGCCTTGCTAATCGCCCTCCTTGCAGTCAAGGACTGAATTACGAGGACGCAGCTTAAAGAGGTTGGACCGCAAGCATTTTAAAGGCGCACTCATTACTGCACAGACACATACACAATTGCAGCCGCTTTACGGCCCTTCTTCGGAGCCAGCCAGATTGAATAAGCTGGGAGTCGATTTTTGCTGAGGGAGGAAAACCGGAGTACCCGGCGAAAAACCCTCGGAGTCGCATTAAGATCGACAAATCTCAGCCCACATGCCGAGCCCGGGAATCGAACCCGGGTCGTAGAGGTGGGAGGCGCGAGTGATGACCGCTACGCTAACCTGACTCGGTTATGGCGAATATTAATTTGATTCAACCTGTAGAGTTGATTTAATTACGTATTCAAATTTTGTCCTGAAACAGACGTTATCAGGCTTTCTAATCTTTAAGGGGGCAGTCCAGTCACATTTTAGGTAGTTGGTTGGAAAGAAAAAAGTTTGAGCACGGATACCAAACCGTGGCTCCAAACAGATGGAAGGTGTACCTTTGGTTGGTTGACGATTTGGCATCCGTCCATTAAATATTAACTCCAAAAAAAAAATTTCAAATATCCCTAAAATTCACACATTCAAATTTTTCCAAAAAAACAACTTTCCCCCACAACTTTTTTCCCTCTTAAACCTGTTTGAAAAATCTGGAAATATTTCTGAGTCCTTCTCATTTACCGATCTATGACCCTATGGTGGGGAATTAGAAGTTTAAAAATATTTACCGCGATATGATCAAAAAGGTCTCGAAATTTGACAAAAATGGCGTGTTGACTGGATTGCCCTCTTAAACAGCTTGAATGTTATTAGAGTGAAGTTTGAAGTTTGGCACGCTTTGTTCGATGATCTTCGCTGGCTGTCTTGCTACTCGGTTCTGAATTTTTGGTCTTTAAACGTTGTTTTTTCCTCGCAAGATACTCTGACATATTGTCAAACTCCTTTTTCCGCAGTAAACACAGGTTGGGCTCGTTTCCAATGCATTCTGAAACAGAAATATGTACAAACTGAGAATGGAATGCGCGCAGACGAAACAATAGAGCATAAACCCATAAAGAAATGCGCGCTTTCGACCCAACAAGAACAAGAAATTATTAATAGGATATACTGTACTCGACAACCCAAGGACTGGCATCGTGTAGTAAAGAATTCATCCTCGTAATTCCATCAAAAACAAATTGTTGACGTATTTTAAAACACATAACATCGAAAAAATTACTCCGTAAAAATGTCCGCTTAACCGGAAAAGGCTGCTCCATATATATACCGGACCTTACCGCGTATCAAACCGTAGTAAGTATAATCCGAATTGTTTGTCTTTGCCATCAACGCTTACAACAGCGTCTCTCAGGAAAAAGTTGCACTTTTAAGCCTAGTTCACACTTGTGAAATAGCATAAGCATAAGATAAGCACAACACAAGGATGGAATAGATAGTGTGAACAGACACGAAATAGCATAAGCATAGAATAAGCACAAGCACAGAAAAACAAAACTTTCCATTCTTCTTGTTGCAATTTTACGCTTGTTTCATGCTTATTTTGTGGTGTGAACAGGACAGACATTGACATAAAATAAGCATAAGGTTTTCAGCCAATCACAGAGAGGGCCTGGGAACCAAAGTTCACAAGAACTCAGAGCAACTGCGCTTGCGTATTCTCTTCTTTATTTCACGTCTGTTCACACTTGGTGCTGCATTTATTGCATACTTATGTTATGCTTATCTTATTTCACAAGTGTGAACTAGGCTTTAGGATCGACTAAATCTTGCAAATAAACGGAAGATAGTTGAACTCGAACATGAATTCTATAATACCCCAACAAGGTAAATACAACTGGCATTGTCCCTATTTTGCGCATTTCCCTTTTCGATAAATGGATTTGCTATTTATCTCAATCAGCTCTTTCACTTATGTCCTCAATAGCCTTTGCCCGGCTAGACGGTCCCCTGCAAAGTCTTTGCATATGTTCAGTGTACCATCCCACTTTTGGATATCGTTCAGAGTGACCACGAAGTGGATGAGAGGGCGGCCGACCTTTCTTGAACCTATCGGAAGCTTTTAAAACAGGAATTCCTCGATCGTTTATATAGGGCGCGAACGACGCAGCTGAAAAGCGCTGTATGGGTTTTTCCCCCTTTTATCAGCATAAGAACCAACCTTTTAAAAAGCTCCAGTCACTTGCTTCTTTTAACAGTGGAAACTGACATCGTCTAACTCTGCAGTACTGAAAAATAAAATTTTAAAAAAGAGTCTAGATAGCAAAACGAGAAGAAAAACTAACACAGTTTATTATATCGCTAGATAGTTTCCTGCAATATGATTGGCTGCTGGGAGGGCGAGATTTCCCTGTAATGACCGGTCATTACGACATTTCATAATAACCGGTCATTATGGGAATTTTTTTGATATTTTTTTTGGCATTTATTTTTGACTGACTGTCCATTTTTGAAGAAGTCATATTTGCTTGTTTTTCGTAACGACTGCCGATTCGGCTGAATGAACATCGTCTGAAATGAAAGCGCGCGCGCAACCGGATATGGAAATTAACTTCTGACCAGTGCTTTTTTCGTTTTTTTCCCAAAATAGACTAAAAGCCATATAATTAATAACTTATTAACCTCGTCGGTTTGATCATTACAGGGAAATCTCAGACCTCTGTCTTGTTGTAATGACCTCGCTAGCGATTGGTCATACAACAAGGCTCCGGTCTGAGATTTCCCTGTAATGATCTTACTCTCGGTTAATAAGTAGTGTATGCCATACCATAGCGTAAAGATTAACTGACCTACTTACTCTTAAAAGGAATTTGTTATCAGGATCTTTCTCAGGTTCAAAGACTATTACTGGATCTTGTGAATAGGGCTGTGCCAGCCACATTCGACCATCAGGATCAAACGAGACATGCCAGGGGGGAGCGTCACACTCTACTATGGGGAGTTGGCAGACAGTGCTATCTTTGTCAATATGGTACATAAAGACTTCACAAGACCTTGAAAACAAAAGAAACTTTAGATTGTGTTAGTGATACTTTGAAATGTTTGCCAATATTTAATAGCGTACTTCTTAAGAATTGTAAATTTCAGTGACCCCATTCTTGCAAGATACAAAGGGACATCAAACTTTGTTACAAATAACCAGATGGATTAGTGTCCTGTATACAGGGGAAATCAAAGAGAATCCAGAAATGAGTGTGAGTTCCTTTTCGCACTAAGCTGGTAAAACGAGCTAGCTCTCTCGTGGAGTGATAACAAAGGTGAGGAGGACGTCTGGTTTTCAGGCTAACCTTATGTATGCATGAGCTCTATTTTGGGGATACAAAATGTGGCCAAGATTTTGAGACAAACTTCACTTGATTGCAGAATTACTGCCAGCTTAAAAAAGTCTGCGTAACCTTTGAAGAGCTGGTCGATACTTACTTTTCCAAAGTGACTGACACCACACTGTTCTTTTGGCAGCAGGCAAGACAACTTGCAGTTGATGATATCGAATTTTCAGACTTCTGCAACATCGCCATTACAAATGAAAAAATGTTAAAATTTGACGGAAAAGAAAGAAAGCAATTAAAATTAAACATGAAACGAAATATACCTTAACATGGGTTAGTTAACTGTATTTTTTTAACAAAAGAAGAAAATCAAAGAACTTGTATGCCCTGTCAGGTAGACATGGAGTATAGCTTTGAGGCAAAGGGGCAAGATATACAAGACTTGTATTCAACCAGTATTATTGTTGGGCTATTAAGCTGCAAAACCTAGGAAATTGACTTTAAAGGGCTAGGAATAGGGAACTTATATAAATTAGGTGCATGATCAGAACAATGTATGGAATTTTAAAAACTTGCAGATAAGATGTAAAGTGCAGAGTTCTGGACTAAGTTGGACTTGATGTTTGTCTGAAGAAGTATGTGAAAAGGAGAAAAAGGTGGTATGGTCATGTGCTTTAAAGTGAAACAGATATAACACTGAACATTAAGCAGGTTTATAATTAAACAGTAAAGGGGAAAAAGGGGTGACAAAGAAATAAGAAAGACATGGTTGCATAAAAGAAATGAAAATGAAGATAATTTATAGTAAGTAAAATAATATACTTTGGATTATTTGTGAATGGAAAGCAGCAATCAGTAAAACAAACGTTGACTCCAGCATGCTCAGAAGAGGGTATAAAACCATTTTTGTTGTTGGCAGTTGTAATTATTAAATAAATATATAAAAACACAAAAAGGTTAGAGTCCACTATATTATGGCCAATTAGAACTGCAAGAGTTTTTCTGCCCTCTAAGCGCTTTGCGATAACCTACCACCAAAACTTCTTTTGAAAAATCCAAATGAATTGTATGGAATATTTTGACCAAATAAGACTTAGGAAATAATGGGAAAAGCCAATCACTTGCATATTGAAAATATATTATCAATGTTTAATGATCGGATTTACTCATTGATAGCAAGTAAGAATTTATTCTAATGTATCTGGTTAAGAAAAATGGATGTTTATGACAGAATTAAAATTTCTTATTTAACTGTCTTGACAACAAAAAATAGAGGAATGGTACAAACCTCTGAAATATCACTTTCACTAAATTCAATGTGCAATTTGTGTATTATTTTTCCTTGTATATAATCCCATAATATAAGCAAGCCATCCTAAAAGAATTAAAAATATATTGTTTAATAAATTTACCATGATGATTAATCTCTTCACCTGGAGTAAAATCACAAATCACTACTGTTGATAAAAGGATTTGCACAGTCACCCAATCTGTGCAACAGTACATGTCAGCAAGCAGACAAATAAAAGCTTGTTAATGATTGGCGACTGAACCATTGTAGGATTGTCTTAGGATTTAAAGGGTCATCATGCAGTTTTATTTGGAAAAAATGTGGAACAAATTTAACTCAGACTTTGAGTAAAGAAATTGCTGATGATCGATGTAAATTTTTTGTTTGCAGGCAAGTGAGTTTCTGTGATTGTAGGTGCCCTGTTTTTTGCTCTTCTCATATTGATTTCAGGCGTAATGGTGCGTGAGCGCGATCACTCACCTCAAACGACAAGCACTGGTGTATAATTTTTATGTTGGATATTTACTATTGCTGACAGTTTGTGAAAAAATCAACTCAAAAGTTTAAATTTACGAAGATATGAACTGCATATATCATATGCAAAACTATAATCTCCACGATAATGCTTTATTTGAACATTATTGATACTTACAGCATGTAAATGACAACCCTCAAAATCTAACAGATTCAGTTTACTAAATGAAAGTTTTTCACTAACTGTTAATATATGTAACAATAACCTTAGTGTGAGGCATTTTATAATGATCAGGTTTAGTTTACTTACCCCTGATGCAGACACAAGGATATCAGAATTGGCTGTTGGTGATAATAAAGCCAGAGAACTAACAAAACTAAAAACAAAAGATCCTTCAGTGAGAAAAACTTCCCTGGTAAAAAACTTCAGATCATTTCATTTGAAATAACCTACTGTCAGTAGTACATTTTATTCAAGCCTTCTATTTAAATAAGTTAACTGCCAGCTGTCCACATGTTTAATTCTATTACTGATAATATTTAGCTGTGAAAATGAATAATTTTTAATAAATATTCTTTCTTGAGGCCAACCTTTTGTTTTTGGCAGGAAAAAAAAAGAGTTTTTCAAACTGCTAACATCACTGCTCATTTCCATGCCAGTCAAAACAGGTGCAAAGTAGAAAATTAAATATTAAGCAAGCCGGGTTAGTGCTGAAAACACATGCATTTTAATCTAAGGTTTCCTAAAAGCCATTTAATTATGAACTTTGCAAATAGTTACAGAATTTTTATCCAGTTAAAAAAGCAGGAAATCTGTTCATCTAAATGATCCAGTCACAAACTTAGTACCGTATTTACCCGTGGATAGGCCGCACTTTTTTCCCAGAAAAATAGGACCGAAATTAGGGTTGCGGCCTATAC
>JAOEHV020164653.1:0-27878 GCA_025447995.2 Isaurus tuberculatus | reverse complement strand
GTATGGCATTAATGAAAAAGTTTAGAGATTTCAATATAGTATCCATTAGCATGTAAATTTTTAAGCAGAGCAGACTTAACTACTTTTTTGAAATCTTTTTTTGATAAATTCCTAATGTTAGCCGAAATTCAAACGGTTAAATTCAAAACTGCTAGGGTTGCTAGAATTTGTTTTAGTTCGATAATCTTTAATCTTTGTAAGTGACATCCGGGATAAGTAAAGGCAACTTACCGAGATGTTGCTCTTCGCAATCTGAATTTGAAAGAAAAAAACTGAAGTTTAGGCTCCCTTTGTCAAAAAATAATAAAAAGTTTAATTGGTCTTTTTTAACATGTGTTAATTGTTCCTAGCAACAAGTTATTTGCGGTTAAGCTAACATTTAATTGTTGTATTTGTTATTAGAAACAATTGTCACGTGTTTAAATAGACCTATTATTGTTTAAAAGATGGCTAACATAATATTAAGATTTATCCTATTTATTTTATTTAGTTGTTTGCTTATTTATTTAATTATTCTTTCTTATTTTTTTTTGCCATTGTGGATTTTTTTTATTTTTAAATTAAACAATGATTATACCTAATAATTTTGTCGTGCTCTCCTGATAATAATGTATACTGAACTATAGTTGTAATAATACTGTATTATATTCGTATGTTTCCTTTTTCATCTGGTAAATGTAAAGAAATTGAATCTCTTAAGGGGTGGACCATTTGATTTTTGAGGGGGGGCGAGAGATTTTGAAAAAAAGTTTCTTGCAACTTCATTTTGAAGGAAAAAAAATTGCATGCAAAGCACAAAAGATATCCTGTATTGCAATAGAAGGGAAAAAAATCCTGCCCACCCCATGGACGAAAAATTATTCACCCCCCTTCAAAAGTCAAATGGTCGGCCCCTAACTAAGAAATTTTAAAGGGCTCCCCTTACCCTTTTAGAAATAAAAAATCGCTACAGCTTTCGCTATTTCTTTTCATTATAGCCGGTAAATGAAAGTGTTCAGCAACTTGAGCCAGTCTTCCACCAACTACAGCAGGCCGGTAGTAGCATCCTTGATACTTCAGAGCCTGGACCAGACCGTGACGCTTTGCAACAGAAACTACATGACACAAAACAAAGATGGCATAACGTCAAAGACAAAACCAACGACCGACAAGAAGTTCTTGAAAAAGTCGTTCCGCTCTCCAAGAAGTTACGTGACGAACTTCTTTCCTTCAAACCATGGTTAAGCGATGCTGAAAAGCGTCTGCAGGCAATACAGCCCGATTCGTGTGACCGAGGAGTTATTTTGAAACAACTTAAGGCGCTAAAGGAACTTCGAGACGATATTGACTCCCACAAGGCTGATCATGAAACTCTTAAGGAAGACGCTTCCAGTTTGATTGACAGCTGTCAGAGTGACAAGTATGTGGCAGAGGGAGAAGTTCAGGACGCGAGCAAGAGATACAACGCACTTGTGGAGAGCATCTCCTCCTTAGAAAAACAGTTGTTGAACACTGCTGAAGCGGCTGAACAATATGAAGAATCTTTAAGTCCAGTCGATGAGCTTTTCAACAAAGTGGAAATGTTCTTTGCTTCCCAAGAGCCAATTGGAATCGACAAAGCTAAGGGTAAAGATGCCATTGCAGATGTTGAGAAACTTTTGCAGGCCCTAGACGACAACGAACCTAAACTCTATGAAGCAAAAGAAGCAGGGCAGAATCTGTTGAGCCAGTTAAATGAAAAATCACCTGATTACGCTCGCGTGAAGCAGGAGCTCCTGGCAGTTGATCAAAAGAACAAAGATTTAGTAGATGCGTTGAACAATCACAAAGCCAAAGTAGAAAAAGGCATAGAGAAAGCAGACAAGTTCCGTGATTCACTGCAGGCGTTAGAGGACTGGATACCGGATGCACAAGAACAAGTGGCAGCACAAGAATCAGTTAGCAGCGATCCCGAGACTGTCAAAATCCAGCTGCAACAATCTGAGGTAATTCAGTTTGTGAGGATGATACTTTATTGACTTATGATTATGTAAGCGTGTTTCTTGTCTGATGTATTTTCGATTTCAGCGGAAAAACCTACATGGCTGCCTTCAAAACTCGATTTTATAAATGTTTCTCTAGCTTAATTGTATACTTATTCTCTTCTAAGAAGTGACCAGTTGTTTAATCTCTAAATATTTAAAAAGGTTTTGGTGGTGATGATGATGATGATGACGACCTTTTTTACTGATAAAAAACTAGAAATTGTAGTCAGAATATGAAAAAAAAAATTGTTTCAACTCTGTTGTATACTTTATGTAGTAGACGTTTCTTTCTTCGTATTATTTGGTACGACATTTCTTCCAAATCATGTAGTTTTTAAAACCTATTACTTTGTTCCCCTGCAGGTATTAAAAGACCAAATCGCAAAATACCAAGTAATTTTTGAAAATTTAGAAGAAACTGGAAAAGAGATTATTGAGGACAGTAACGAAGATCCTAAAGTTGTGCGAGACATCCGCAATGAACTAAATAAGATCTCTTCGCCACTGGAGGTGGTTTCACGGAAGATAGCAGACCGCCAGGCAAAGCTTCAGAACGCTCTACTGCAGTGCCAAGAATTCCAGGTATCCTTTGACGAATTCCTGGACAAACTTACCGAGTTTGAAGACACCCTTGGGAGCCAGAAACCAATCTCTGCTTTACACGACAAAGTAAGGGCACAGAGACAAGAGAATGAAGTGATAAAAGGTGATGTCGATCAGCAGGAGCATGTATTTCAAAAATTGATGAAAGCTGGAGAAGCTGTGTTGGAGAATTTGGAAGATGAACCCGAAAAGGAGACTTTGGCAGAAAAGATAAATGCTATGAAAGAACGCTGGGTTGATGTGAAGAAGAAAGTACAGGATCGACAGAAAAATCTGGAAACAGTGGAAGCTCGTGCAGAAAAGTATCGTGATGACGCCGATGCTGTTCAAGCAGCCTTGGCTGAAGCAGAGAAACAAGTGGAGGCTTTCGAACCTCTTACTGTTGACAAAGCCAGTATTGACAAACAGAAGGCTCTAGTGTCGAAGATCAAAGAGACTGCAAATAAACTTAAGGGCGAAGTTTCTGATGTTGAGGATGTTGTTGGTTCTTTGAAGGAATCAGCTGAGCAAGATCTTCCAGTCGTGGAAAGCGAGGTGAATGACTTGAAAGAAAGAATTGACAAACTAAATGCCACCCTAAACGAGAAAGATGAGGAACTGACAGCCCTGGAACAAGCCGCTGAAGAGTATCACGTGACTGTCAGTAATGTGGAAAATGTGTTTGCGCAGGCTTATGATGTAGTGGACTACCCAGCTGTGTTTGGTACTGATACTGATAAGGCAGCAGAACGTTTGGCTAAGATCAAGGTTTGCATTGTCTTTGTTGTAAAGTTTTCTGTCTTGTATTGTGCATTGTAGTACCAATGAATGCAATTCCATCTACTTTGTTTTCTTTTCCTAGCCAGGATAATTATTAACCCATTGTGTTACGGTTTTTGTATTACTGACATACTTACCATTTACCTTAAATCTCGCAATATAACTTTTATTTCCAAATTATTTGCAGTGGCATTACGTCCTAACAACATTGATTATATACAAAAACTAAGAATATAGTTGATATATAGTTGGATATTCGGTGTATTTGATTGTTTATTATTGATATAATACGTCTGAATAGAATAAGTCTGTGCAGTGTACCAACCCAGTAAAAGTGAATCGATCCTCTAGTCATTAATATTCAGTATAAAAAAAACTGTTTCAGGATCTGAGTGTAACACTGATTGAAAAGGAGCCAGATGTAGCCAAGGTCGGTCAGTCCGGCGAGACGCTTATTAAACAAGTAAACGAAGCAAGTCCAGACAGGACGGTTATTTCGGAGAAAGTTTCAGACGTCACAAACAAGTTTGATGATCTTAAGGATAAACTGAAGGCAAAGGAGGCGGAACTTGAAGATGAGATTAACAAGGCCAAAGAGTTTAATGACAATGTAAAAGAGCTTGATGATTGGCTGAGCGCCACAAAAGATGACCTGGCGAAGCAAGGACCAGTTGGCGTCGATCCTGCTGCTGTTCAGAAACAACTTAAGGAAATCGAGGTAACAAAACGTATATGATGAGAGCTGCAGTTTTAGGTTCTCCTAGTTATTACCTTGTCAATGTATATAAAAGTAACACATGTAAACAGAAATCGCCCGGGTCCCTCAAACTCCGTAATCTTTTTTTTTTGTATTCAAGGACTTGAAAATCCTTGAAGTTAAACTCTGGTTCTTGAAAACCTTAACAAGATTATTGAGAACATAGCAGCGGTCTCTTCCTTATAGCAAAGAAGTTTCTTGAATTAGAGAACCTAATCATTGAAAATGAACTAAAAGGCTCTGAAAGTCTTTGGTTTTCAGAAAAGTTGCAAAAATCCTTAATTTAGTTGAACCACATTTTGAAATTCTTAAACGCTTTTCTTTCAAGTTTCAACTCCTTTCACTGCCAACCGCAACCTTCAGATATCTAAATTTTTTTACCTACTCTTGGACGATTTTGAATTTTTTTTTTTTTGAAAAAGTATTTAATACGAAAAAAGATTACATTGAATATCTCTATATCCAATAGTCCCCTAATAGCAAAAAACACGTGCTTTTTCACTGAGTGCAGTTTGTACTAAAACAGTTAGACCACGTGACAATCACTCGGGCTCATGGCTCCGGATAAATAGCTCATCCGGCCTTCCCCCTTTTGGTTATTGGCGTGGAGTTCTTTCATGATTATTGAATAACCTTCATGCTGTCATCATGTTTTGAAAACGTTTGGTTTTGTCGTAAGCATGGAGTTAGATTTCTTATTTTCATTAATATTTTTATAAGTATGCTCATTTCTTTTCGTAAATTTTAGGACCTTAAAGCTGAACTTGAGGACCGTAAGCCAAAACTTGACAAATCTAAAGAGCTAGCTGATTATCTGGTAGAGAAGAACAAAGACGAACCACTAGTCGTAGCTGATATCAAGGATAAACTGGACAAAGTTGAATTACCTTATGAAGACCTTCGAGCCAAGATTATTGAACTTGAGGGAAAATTACAGGCCGCCCAGATGCGCACACAGGAGTTTCAGGTTGCCTTTGATGATTTCAAGGGAAAGTTGGATGACATTGAAGAGCTGGCGGCGAATCAGCAACCAGTCTCTGCAGTGTTTGATACTGTCAAGAAACAAAAGGAAGCTGATGAGGTAGGACGTAATTGCCAGAGCTGACAAATAGGTTTTAATTTCTTCATAATTTCAAGACTTGGAAAGTTGAGATAGTAAAACGCCCTTGTGCGGAAAGTTTGTTAGCTGTAGTTGCTGACGGTTTGGGTGTACAAGTAGTTTTAGCGACCAAAAGAAAACAAAACGTAATGCTTATATTTACCTAATCGAGTTTTTTTATGTAACGTTTTGGTAACATAATTATTGTCGTGAAGAAGAGCAGAAAGTGCTGTGCTCTGTGAAAAATTACTAACAAATTCTTATCAAACTTTACAAATGTAACTTAAGAAGTCTTCTATTAAAAACCAATGATAAAGGGCTGTTCTTTTCCACTAAAACTGACTCGACTTTCCATCCTTACTATTTCGGTAAATGAGTACCAATTTCGGCTGGGAGCTAACCTGCAATGGATTGGTGTCCCGTCCAGGGGGAGTTAAACTCTCATCCATTTAACACTACATAAACTGAACATAGGCCATCGCTAACAAGCAACTACATAGATTCAGAAATGGAGTTCTATCTTTTTTCCTCTTCCACATTTTAACAAATAAAATTGATAGTTATTTGATGTTAAGTACACAACGTGTACGTCTAATTTAGACTGAAATAACCTGATTTCGTTTTCACAAAGCTCAATTTATGTTGCTTTAAAACACAGGAACTGGACGAAAAGATCCAACAACGCGAACCTTCATTCCAGCAGCTTTTAAGAAGCGGGGAAAATATGTTGGAGAACACGGAGCCTGGTTCTGAGCGAGATGTGTTAGAAAAGAAACTCCAAGAGCTGAAATCACGTTGGAGTGACACAAAACAGAAAGCCGCCGACCATCAAGCCTTGGTTGATGCCACCCTACCGGAAGCTGAGAAATACCATGAAGTAGTTGAAGAACTTTTACCTTGGTTGACAGATACCGAGAAGAAAGTTGAATCGCTCCCGCCTTTGGTAGCTCATCAAACTGTAATTCAAAACAGGTTAGACTTTTGCACTCTTGACTTATTTTTGACCGTTTACAGGAACACTTTTGATGGCCTTTTCACTGAGGTTATCTTCCGCAACATAGGGGAACGAAAAAATAATTAAATTATTTACTTTACTCGGTTTTAGTACCTTTGAATGACTAAAGTTTGTTGAGTAGAAAAAATCGATATAGTTTCCCTATGCATTAGCTGCTTTGAAAAAAAAAATTTTGTAAAATTAATTCTACAGTGATAGTTGAGGTTGCAGAATGACATTAGTTTATCGAAATCAATTTTCACCAAAGGAGTCTAAAGAACTCAGTTGCATCTTTAGAAATTAACAAAAATAGTATGAAAAGTTTAAGTTGTTGTGCAGTGTGATTATTGGCGCAGATACAATGTAGTGACTAAACACGAAAACTTCAATTTTACAGGCAAGAAGAATTGAAAGAACTTAGAGCCGATATCGACAAGCACAAACCCGTACGTGACACAGTGGAGCAATCATGTAAGGCTCTTCTTGATCACGCACAGACCGACAAAGAGCTGGTTGAACCAGAAGCCAAGGAAACGGTTGATCGATATGACAAACTTGACTTGACTTGTGCGCAGAAACAGAAGGAGCTTGATGATGTTCTAGACTCCTTGACCAAGTATAAGAATGCTTTGTCACCAGTTGAAGATCTGGTAACTAAGAGTGAGCAAGCTGTTGCTATGCAAGAGCCTGCTGGGGGAGACCTGAAAAAGAACAAAGACGTCCTCGAAAAAGTCAAGGTAGCGTTTTATATCTGTTTTATTAATGTTTTCAATCCTGAACTATTACACTATTAAGATTTGTTACAAAAGCAAAAAGACTTTAAACCAATGTTCATGGATCAAAAATATCAAGTAACTTAAATGCTATTAGGTCACTTGACGTGTCCCCAAACACTGCCTCAGATAAGTGAGCTAACTGTTTGTCATATATATTCATCTGTATTTATATCCACACTTTCTTAGTTGGAGGATATCACACCAACTGGCAACTTATGCTTTGCAATAAACTTTATAATGGCTTCTTACGTCACAGTTATTCCCAATAACAACGAAATACACACAACGACCGGCTTGACAATTTCACCACATTCAAAATATTTGTAATATAACAGTACATCAACTCAATCTGCATTACTTACTTTCTTTCACCTTTTATTTAGGAGCTTCTACAAGCCCTTGAAGCTGGACAAGAAGAGGTTAACAATCTAAACAACTGTGGTGAAGAGGCAATCATTGCTGTGTCAGCAATTTCTGGTGATCCTTCTCCAGTGCAAGACGAGTTGGCTGCTGTAAATGACAAATACAATGCCTTGAAGGGCAAACTCGGAGATCGTGAGCGAGAACTAGAAAAAGCGGTCAACGAAGGAGCTCAACTCCAGGACACATTAGGAGCTATCGAAGTTTGGATTCTAACAACATCAGAAACGGTTGAATCGTGGGAAATTATTAGTACTGATCCAGACACTGCGAAGAAACAGTTGAATGACGCTGAGGTGAGTAATCAATGAAATAAATATCATGGACAGTGATAACGAGAATTATCATTTTAGCTAGAACATCCGAATTGAAAATAGTTATCCAAAAATGTAGAGGTTCATCCCAGCGTTAGGGTTTCAATACACTAACATCCTCAACGTTGTAACACTTTTTTTCTGCATTTAAAGATTATTGGAAACGAGGTGAACAAACAAAAAGAAAAGCTACGAGATGCTAAAGATAAAGCTGAAGAATTCATCAATGCTACTGAGGATCCAGTAGTTAAAGCCGAACTTGCAGATCAGCTCGCCCAGGTTGAGAATAATCTGCAATCTTTGGATGAGAAGGTGAAAGAAAGAAAGGGCAAACTTGACAGTATCATCGGTGAGGTGGATGCTTTCCAAAATGACTACGATTATTTCTTAAGGTGGCTCACCACGACAGAAAGAACTCTTGCAGAAGTAAAACCAGTGTCTGTTGAGGCTGACACGGTTAAGCAACAGGAAGAGGAGTTCCAGGTTAGTGTTCAAGAAGAGAAGACAAAATACGGGACGTTATGATCATGTACAAGTGGTGCTAGTTGGCCATTTGCCTCTGGCGTAATCTGCTGGTATTAGAGAAGTTTAATTTAAGGTTTTAAGCCTAGGACGGTTGCAGTTAGGAACTGACATTTGAACCCATAGGAATTTTAAATGATGTTTACACTGTCGCCTGTTGAACCATGTATATTTTTCGTTTATCGTGATGTCTTCACTTAAGATAAGTAACTTTGTTATTGCATTTATACTGTATAAAAACCTTGGCGTGTTTCACTAACCGCTGCTCTTTCGTTAAAAACTTGAACAGCAAACGTCTATTTAAACCTGATGGCGGGACCTGATATTTTTAAGGTTTCCGCAACGGGGAAAAAAAACTCGATCTAAGTTGCATTTTAAATGAAGTTCGACTTAGTTTTTAGTTATCTAGCTGCACTACAAGAAAGATGCCCCTGCATGTGGACCTGATTTGATAAGCAATGATAAACAATCACAACGTTTTTCTTCTGCTGCTGTATGTAGCTATCACTGTTACCTAATAAATTTTTAAAAACATTTTTTGAGAATATTTCACAGAAAATGTTTTCTGTTTTATTTTTTAATTCAATAACAGCCCGTATATCAAGATGTCCTCGACAAAGAACCAAATTTTGCTGCCCTCGCAGAAGAATGCCAAAGACTAAAAAACAGCAGTGAACGTGATGTTGACCAGCTGGGTCTACAACAAAAACTGGATGATATTGAGAAACGCTGGTCGGAACTAAACGATAAGAGCAAAGACAGGCATGAGGTGTTGGAGAAAGCTGTACCTGTGACAAAAGAGTACCAGGACTTACGCGACCAGATGATAACGTGGTTGACTAAGGCCGAAAGTATAGTAGAAGAAGTAAAGTTAACGTGTGAACCTGATGCATTGCAAAAAGAAAAAGACAAAATTAAGGTATATAATTGTGTAATCATACGATGCTATTATTTGACGCTATTATTTAATTAGCCACTTGACCTCTTAACGGTTTTGTCCCAATTTTTCACACTTACACTGATTATTCGAACATAAGATTTGCCATTTCATTATGTTGCGAAGTCCGAACTTCGGACACATCCATTCGAGCGGCTAAAGATGGCAAACCCATACCAAGCAAAAGTTGAAGAAACAAAGTTAACTGAATTACTCCATTAAACATCGTTAAATGTTCAGCATGTTCAATATATTTGACCATTTGAATCAACGATCGAAAGATTATATAAAGTGGTCTTTAATTTTACAACCAATATAAAGAATACATATGTTATGTGAACCACAATAATGAATTAAGTAAATTTATGTTAGGATTCTTTGATTTGCTTACCCAACTTTCGAAAACATTTATTAATAAGTCTTCATCTAGAATTAATTCTGTTTTGCATATGAAACGTGCCAGTTATTTTCCGTTTCTCATTTCGCATTTTATTCCGTAGGATTTGATGCAGGTCGTCGAAAATCATAAACCGATGCATGAATCACTCAACAAAGCTGGAAACGTTATCTTAGAATTGTGCGTCGACGGTATTACAGTTATTGAAGAGGAAGTTCAGGATGAAAACCAACGCTGGGACAAACTCCAAGAAGATCTTAAAGGCAAGGAGCAACAAGTCGATAAACTATTGGATCAGCTTCGGGATTACCAGACTGCCTTGCAAGATGTGGACGAAAATGTCGCTAAAGTTGAAACTAAAGCTGACGTTCCGTTCCAGGCCGTATCTGATCTTAACAAGGTCCAACAACAAGTGCAAGAATTTACAGAATTAAAGAATCAGTTAGCCTCTGTTAAACCTGTTTTAGACAAAGTGGTGGAGACAGGGCGAAAGATCTTGGATGACAATGAAGACGTCGATACCACAGCAGTCCAGCAGGAGAATGAGAACATGCAAGAGCACTTTGCTCAAGTTGAAAATAAAATCGATGAAAAACTTAAGAATGCTAAAGCTCTCTTTGCCGAGCTTAAGGATTACTGGGAAGAGGAGAACACGTTAGACCATGAAATTAAGGACATTCAAGAGGTGCTCGTGACTAATAAACCGAAAGTCATGGAGCTTGATAAAATTAAAGATCAATTAGAAAAAGCAAAGGTACAGTCTCTTGTTGCATTTGTTTTAATTTTTAGTACTCGGCATTTATTTTGAAGGTAACACTTTTTTTGTTTGACTCAATATTTTGGTTGATGGAATTAAAAGGATCAGTAAAGCGTATTTTTATATTCCATGATTTTGAAATTTTTACAAATGGTTACTAATTAAGGATTCCAATTGATGACTGACTAAATCTAGTCTTGTCGAAAATACACGGTTTCTTCCATAGAATCTTGTCATGGAGCTTGCGAGTAAGTGTTTGTCGATGGCAGTTGACACTTCTTTTCAAATCTGTTCCTAATCTCCCCTAGTAGCTTTTCAGTGCATATAACAAATTTCATATTAAACAAAGATTTAAAATTCTTCCAATGCAGGCAAACAAGGAGCGTCTTGACAATGATGAACTAACATATGATGGCGTTAATAAGCGAGCTCAAGACCTTATCAGCGCAGGCCTGGGTTCCGACCCAGCAATGGTCAAACAAATGACAGATACAACAAAGGATTGGAATGACGTCAATGATGCCGTGGCCAATCAGATTAAGGAACTCGAAGCTGTCGAATCTCAGTTAGAAAACATACAGGAAGCTCTTGATGATGCTGACAAGGCGATCACAGCAGCAGAGGAGAAGGTAGCTACTCTACCTCCTGTAGGCACAGATGTGGATACCATCAACCAACAGATGAATGACTTGAAGGTGCCTTTTCAATCAAATTTTGTGTGTATGATTAAGAACCTAAAAAGTAAAGTATTTTAAGAAGAAGAATACAACCATTTTTAAAACGCCATTTATCACTGATTTTCCGTCGAGTTTGACATTTTTTTGTGTTTTGGATAATGATAATAAAGATAATAGATACTTAATTGCAATTTTAAATTCTGTTTTTCCCTAGCTTAGATCCCGAACTAGTTTAAGGCAGACCGGTTGGGGTTCTTAATTATAGGAGCTATTTAAAAATCATATTGAATTTTTCCTCTGGGTCAACGTGGGCAACTCCATTCTGAGTTCGAGTTAAGGATTTAAAGTCAGGTCACCCACATGTAACCCCTGCGTCTCTAACACTGAGCCTCACTGCATCACCTACGCAACGCTACCTCACTGAATGAGACTCGCAGTATTAAATTAATTTTTTTATATAAATGCCCACTTGATATTGAAATTAGTCAATGAAAAATTATGGAATAACCATGAATAGATCTCCGGTAATTCAGTCCGAGAACATCCTTGAATTTGAGCAATTATTATCAAAACAGTAGCTGACAATATATGTTTCTCGTTCCGTATCAGGATCTACAAAAAGAAGTCGACAGTCTGCAGGAGAAGATAGCGGCGTTGAATGATATGAAGTATAAACTGGCTGTTGCTTATCCAGCTGCTGACACAAGTGCATTGGAAAAAGCTATTGATGATCTCAACCAGAGGTTGTTAGCAACCACTCAGGAACTTGGGAATCGTCAGGGCAAACTTGAAAATGCTTTGCTTCAATTTGGCAAGTTCAATGACGCAATGCAGTCCCTGCTTGATTGGCTGGCTGATACACACGAACTGATTGAAAGCCAAGAATTGCCTGCCGCTGACCCTAAGGTTCTGAAGGCGCAGTTGATGGAACAAAAGGTATAAACAAATTATGGTTATTGTAGTAAAATTAGGAGCAAACCAAGCGCAGAACTTCACGCGTGCTTTTTTAATGCTAATGAATAAACCAGTAGGTCAATAGTTAGTCCCGTTAAAAAACTATCAGTTTTTAGTCATTTTTTGAGTTCAATCTTGACTGCAACTTTTCACTTTTTGAAAAATTTCTGGGTAGTTATTGGGAGCAATTAATAGAATGGCAAGAAGATATATCAGGTACTGACTTATGATTTTTTTTATTTCGTTCAGCTTTTTGCAAAGATGGTTGAAGATCGTAAACCAAACGTGGAATCGGTCCAGGAAACAGGTTTAGAGGTTCTAAAAACTGCTGATGACGACAAGAAACCTGATATCGAGATAGGATTGGCTGATATCAATTCACAGTGGACGGAGCTAAACGAGTTAGTTGATGAGAGACGACGGGTGCTGGACGAGACGCTAGAGGCAGCTAACAAGTTTGATGAGTTGTACAAGGACGCAATCAAAAAAATTGCTGACTGTGACACTCAACTGAAGTCTGACGAATTTGCAATAAAAGCAAAGCCGGAAGAGATTAAAGAACAGATGACGAAGCTAGAGGTAAATAGAAAAAAGTATTCATCTTGGTTCTTTGAACTTTCGATTTATTTTGAGTTTTTTCATACGATAGTTTTAATGCGTTCTCCCGCTTGACGGAGGCTTAGTTCAACCAGTAGGATGCTTTATTCTTTTATTGCATACGTGCAAAGGGCTTGTAACTAGGCAGGGGCTGTTTTGTTATAACGAATCTTAAAATGAAAATCAGTTAGTTTATTTGACAAAATTAGGCTAAGTTACAAGCTTATTCATGCAGAGATTTCCTTATTCTCTAAAAATGAAAAATAAGAAACTAATGAAAAATATGGTAACTAATGCCTAACTGGTTGGAATCTGTATTAACTGGTTTTGACGCCTTATCAGCTACATTATATACTACTTATTAACCGAGAGTGAGGTTATTACAGGGAAATCTCAGACCGAGGCCTTGCTGTAATGAACGAGCGATAGCGATTTCCCTATAATGATCGAACGGACGAGATTAATAAGTTATTTTTTATATGGCTTTTAGTCTATTTTCGGAAGAAAACGAAAAAAACACTGGAAGTTAATTTCTATATCCGCTTGCGCGCGCGCACTCATTTCAAACGATGTACATTAAGCCGAATTGGCAGTCGTCACGAAAAACAGGCAAAAATAATTTCTTCAAAAATAAGAAATCAAAAATAAATGTCAAAAAAAAAATCTTATAATGACTGATCAATACAGGGAAATCTCGCCCTCCCAGCAGTCAATCAGATTGCAGGAAACTATTTAGCCATATAATAATGTACATTAGTAAAACAAGATATTATTAAGCCAAAATAGGTTTGAAATTTGTTTCTATTTTAGACAATTATAAGAATATACAGCGTTTGAAAGTTTTCGTCCCTTGTATTACCGAACTTTATCGCGCTTCAATGGCAACACTTTTTCGGCCCATTGTGAACATTAACTCCATAGCTTGTTAGCACGGCAGTCATTTCGAAAGTATTTAAATTTTCGACCTCGGGTAATGCAGTTCTTGCATTCCGATTGGTTACCCCAATCTCAGTTAATCCCTCATGTTCGGTATTACCATTTATGGAACCCATGACCAGTCAAAATTATTTCACTCATGCTTTTAGGGTAAAATAGGATTTAGAAAGTAGGCCCTTCGTGCCTCGTCAACTTTCTGTCACATCATTTCCAAGATGGGTTCGTAGAATACTTGTTTTGTAAACACTTACAATGTTCTTGTGTTAAACAGGATGTGTGTGGAACGGCTAAATCTCTCGAAAGTCCTATCAAGGAAACAATAAAGGCAGGTGAGGATCTAAAGAATCGCTGCTCTCAGGATGACGTTGAGATCGTCGAAGCAAAGATTGACAAGCTAAAGGACAAGCATCGCTTGCTCATGCGCAACTCTGCTGGAAAACACAGCAAGTTTGAAGACGCTTCAATGTTAGCAGACAAGTTCTTCACAGCAACATCAGAACTAATGGGATGGTGTGAGGGTATAGAGCGCAAGTTGGAAGAAGCTCAAAAGCAAGGAGATGAGGGGGAGGACATACACAAAGTTTTGAAGGTAAATGCAATATTTTAACGTATAATTACCTAACATTAAAGTAAGAAGGAATTTTCAACTTAAAGTTGAGAGTGAATAAATAAATGAATGTCTTAAAACGGTTTACATTTAAGAGTAAAGAGATTTTTAAGAAATAGTTTCAATGATTTTGAATAAATTAGAGCGAAATAGTTTTCTTTCATCTTCGTTTCCTTTTCTATTTTTGAAGAATAGACTTTATAAAATCTTTTTTTAACTTATAGCTGTCATTATCTTATTATAGTTATTATTGTTAATATTATATTATTATCGCTTCAAATAAAAATGTTAACTGTTTTCCTCATAGGAGTTGCAACAAGCTATATCATCCAAAGAACCTGCTGTGAAGTCTCACCATACCACCGGTGATAGCCTGAAGACTTTGGTTGCTCCAAGTGAAGTATCAAAGATTGAAGAACCGCAAAATGAAGTAGAAGAGAAATACAAAGCGATGAAAGCAGAAGTTGAGGCCCTGGCAAAGAGGATGTTTTCAGAGCAGGAGAGAGTTCAGAAATTCCAGGTCCGATTTGATGAAATAACAGTCTGGTTGACACAAACCGAGGAAATCCTTGCAACTCTTGAACCAGTTGGTGTGGAACCAGAGCAAGTTAAGACTCAGCTGGCTGAACAAACGGTGAGGCATTAACTTAGTAGGATCTGGAATGAAAATATTCGAAAACTTGAAAAATTTAAAGTTATGTTACAACTGCAAGGAAGACGGTACCAACAGACACTGTAAGAATGCCTTTGAACAGACATCAAAAAGCCCTTGAAAAGTACTTTGTTTTGTTCCTAATTTCTTGTAACCTCTTCTTATAAAGTCCTTATTAACTAAATTAAAGACAAATTCATCAAAAACAGGGCTTGAATATGGGTACTTACCATAGCTGTCAAGTTTTTCTCTTCTTTGGCCTTTTATTCAGAGAAGAATTGCCACCAGAACGCTTTTGTGAATTGAGACAGTTGATTGAACGGTCTCCAAAGCAAGACAACTAATCCCCTTCTTTATGTTGCAGAAGTTGAGCGGTGATGTTTCTTCGCACAAGCAGCCTGTGGATTCAGTTTGCGAGATGGGTGAAGCACTGATGATCGCCCTGAAAGAGGACGAGCAGTCGGCTATGAAAGATAAAATAGAGGATGTAGCAAAACGATACCAGGCGGTCAGCGATCAAACCACAACAAGGCAGGCACAGCTTGTTGAAGCACTTCTGCTGTCACAGCAGTTCCGGGATATCCACAAAGAAGTTATGACGTGGTTAGATCGTTGTGAAGATGCGATTGAAAAACTAGATGATGAGAAGAAGCCGGAACTACAACAGGAACGAATTAATGTAGGTTCAGATAATTCTTGTTTGCGTGATCAGAGCTGTTTTTTTTTTTCCTTTTCCATCTCAGCTACTGATTTGAAATTTTTTGTAAATTTTAGTTTTTCATCACGGAGAGAAGGAATAAGAGTTAACAACTAACTTATTGCTATACTCAGGCTATCCGAGAGGGAATAACGGCACTAAAGTCCTTGATGGGAAATCTCGAAGAGACTGGTAACGATCTGATCAAGTTGAGCGGACCTGGAGCCGACTCGGAAGGTGTAGAGGATAAACTTAAGAAATGTCGGGAGAGATATGATAAATTGAAAGAACAAACGGAAGAGCGTGGTATAAAGATCGGTATTACCCTACAGCAAGAAGAACAAATTGAACTAAAACTGGAAGAGCTGTTGTATGCCTTGGAAAAGAGAAAGGAAGATTATGGTAATTTGGAGCCAATCAGCGTGAAGCCTGAGAAGATTCAGGACCAGATTGAAGCACAGAAGGTATGTTGCCATTCCCGACTTTATCTTAAAACTAATACCTTGATAATTATATTTACCATCTTCCTCCCGAAGTGAAATCGATACAAAATTGCACAATTTCAGTTAGTTATCAGAAATATCATCCCATTCGTAGCTCAAACTTCTAATCTAAATATTGTAAAAACAACAAAATTTAAAGCTATTTAAAGGTTATGTCTGGTACAATTGTACAATATCATCTTGTTAGCATCTTTACCAGACCATTTTGTTTTAATAAATGCAGCAACAAGCCATCAGGTGTGCCTTGCCGGACACTGATACAGCGTCATCTCTTGGAGTAACAAACTGTGTGAATATAATTGTTTACGACTCTTTATGTGTTACTAACAGCAATGATTTGTACCGATAGAATAAAAATAGAAGCTACAGAAGAAAAAAGATACTCTTCTTAATTGAAATGAGCTTTTTACTTCTTACTGATGATTTTCAAGCGATTCATGGTTGACATGCTTTACAGGTCCTGCTCTGAATCTCGTTAGGTCAAAGGGTGTCCATATCACTATCTTCTTCTTGGGTTGGGGGATGATTCTTGCTTAATGAGGATATTGTAAATGGCATTGAGTCTGTGTCCGGAGTATTTTTTAAATCTATATGAGTTTAAGCCCAAGGCTTTAAATTAAGTGTCGCGATGTTTTTATTTTGTGTGTACAGGCTCTTCAAGAAGAGTTCGACCCGGAGAAGTCTTCAGTATTAGAGACAAAAGCAGCCGTTGATCAACTCATGGCTGCTTGCCCAGAATCAAAATCAGCTGCCCTTATGGATGGTAAGGCAGAGAAACTGTCTGCCCTTGTAGCTGAAGTGCAAGATCTGTATGATCAAAGATTGGAGGCGCTGGGGAAAGCTGACCAGGCCGCGGATAAGTTCTGGGTTGGTCTAGAAGAGCTTAAACGGATCCTGAAGGACGTCCAAGATCGACTGGACACAGAGGAGCTGCCTGCCGCTGAGCTGGAGATCATGGAAGAACAGAAACAAGAGCACCAGGTAAAGTCACTGGATAATTATCAACAGCGCAGCTGCTATTCAAGGTCCTTTTTACTAACCTCGGCTGTGCAAAACTTTGAACACTCATTTCGTTTCTTTTCCTCCAATGGGAAGAAATTTTATGTTCTAATATTTTCTTTGTTAACTTGTTTATTACAAAGTTAATGAATTAAGAAGCCAAATGTTAAGTTTCTAAAAAGTTATATCTAGTAGACACTAGTTTTTCATGGGCCATTTTTGCTGCTGCTCTCAGCAAAACTAAGCGCCTGATCTGTTCTATATTTATAACAGGATCTTCGCAATGAACTGAACGCCCACAGTGAGTTAGTAACAAAGCTGTGCGAAGCAAGCCCTGTGTTAGTTGCCCATTGTAGTCCAAGCGACCGCACCTTGGTGCAGAGCTCTCTCACAGAGGTCACAGACATCTGGGAGAATGTGGAAGCAACGTGGAAGAAGCGTCAGGCCGAACTGGAGGAAGTTCACGAGATCTCGGTACAATTTCATACGTCATATGATGCCTTGGTGGCATGGCTCACTGAAATGGAACAAAAAATGGATGAACAACCCCCAGTGGGGACCGAATTAGACACTGTTAAAGAACAGCTGCAGCAGGAAAAGGTTTGATGCGCTTTGCATTATGGAAAATAAATTTTAAAGCTCCTTAAGTTTTAGACCGTTCTTAAAAAATGATATCAGTAAAGTTGTGCTTATTTTTAAAAACGAGTCCGTAACAAAAAAGAATTGGAATAAGGTAATGGTGATTTGAGATGACAATAAGCCTGTTCTCTATTCTACTTTAGCTTCCTTTATTTTTGTATTTGTAATCAGTTTATGTTGATGGTTTATTTTCCTCATTTTCGTATGATAGCTTTAAAACTTCCAAAGTTAGACAAAGGTAGACAGAAAAAATATACATTGAGAGACTTTTTATTATTTTCTGTACAAATACATTTTCTGTTCCGCTGGCGCTGTTTATGGGGTTGATACACAATATTAGCGTACTTTGTGTTAAAATGAAACTTTACATTATAGGCGTTTATGAGCGAAGTAACACCGCACCAGCGTGAGGTGACCGAAGTCAACCAGAAGGGGAACATTCTTGTAGAGAGATGCCGACCTGAAGATGGCGATTTGATTACCGCGGAGCTTGAAGATGTAAACCAGCGATGGGACGAGTTACTAAACCGTTGTAATGGCCGTCAGCACAAACTGGAGGAAGCTCTATTGCAGCTTGGTCAGTTCCAGATGGCGCTTGAGGAACTTCTAGTGTGGTTGGGAAGAACAAACGCAACATTGGACGAAGAGCTTGCTAAGAAAGTCCAAGGAGATGTTCGCTTTATCGAGGTGGAACTCGCCAAACACAGGGTAGGTGCAGCGTGTAAATTACCTGGTACAAATAGGGTTGCCAGAGGTCAGGGAAAATCATGAAAAAATGCTTTATCCCGTTCAGGGAAAAATCGGGAAAATTTTAATTTTTTGCTAAAAATCAGGGAAAAGTGCTTTTTATGAGGAAAAACTAAGTATTGCATTACTGTTATTTAGTCAGGTAAAATTGATGCCAAGTCAAGGAAAAGTTGTTGAACTTCACATTCGGGTTTTTACCGTAAACCTAAAATAATTGTAAAAAGTTAACATTTCTAATGATAAAAGGAAATTTGCAAAACTACTTGTGTTTTGGTGTCTTAACTTATTAGCAATTTTATTTTGCTTGTTCTGAGAGCTGCAAGTTTACATATTTGAAAGTTTTATGAAAGCTTTTAAATCTTCTATAAATCAATAGGAACTTTCCCATTTATATATAAAAGACAATTAATGTTTCAAGAAATCAGTCAGCCAAGATTATTCTAAACAGGTACCATAAAAAAAATTTGTTTGGGTTTCAGATACTTCAAAACGACATTTTAGCTCATGAACCGTCAGTGGAATCTGTCTCTCGCGCAGCTAATAAGTTACTTGAGAGTGGAGAAGCAAAAATGGAGTCCAGTGTGCTGCAGACCAAGACAACTGAGCTACAGGAAGGCTGGGACGAGATACTGACCAAATCAACCCAAAGACAAGCAGACCTCGAAGAAGCTCTGCGAGCATCGCATAGCTTCATGGATCAAATGAAGGAGATGAAAGCGTGGCTGAACGAGGCAAATGAGTTCCTAAGGTCCAGAAGACCAATTGGTGGTCGTCCTGAGTCTGCGCAGAAACAACTTAACAAACATCAGGTGGGTTTCTGTCTTTAGTCAAGAGAGTTAGAGTAGACCCTCAAAGTGTCGACAACTAAGAAAAATGGCGTCATAGAGTAATTTAAAACCGAAATCACTTTTTTTGTCCACTTTTGTTGGCATTTGGTAAAATAGAAAATTAAAAACATGGGCTTTCGATTGCTAGCCCCTCCTAAACTTCCACCAAAGACTTACACTCGAAACATCAGATCCTTACACTAGTTGAGGCGATGAATTTAACATTTTTAACATTGAATTATCTTAATTACGCCTTGTACTTACCTTCCTACTTCATTAGTTTTTATAAAAATATTCAACGAGTGTTAAAACGACCATTTGAATATAGTTTATTGGGAAATTTCACTACTTTGAGAAATAATATTCACCGAGTTTCAATAATGAAATATTGATAAAACCAGATAAAAGCGTGATAGCACGTGTTCATTTCGGTTTTTCTTTCGTTTTTTTATTGGCCTACTTTCGTTGTAAAGGTTTCGTTTGCAAGAAAAAAAACAGGAAAAGTGAAATAACAGTCCCCTGGTTTTGATTCAAGTAACAAGTTAACAAAATAATTTTTTATTTCGTGTTGAAGGTGAGACTAGGGTGCGTTAAATGGGTAAAATTAAAGAAGGATACATCTGTTTAAGTAAATGCAACACGGATATATACAAACATTTTACTCAGTTTATCTCATTTTACACATAGGATTTCATGGCCGTTGTTGAATCACGCAAAGAAAGTTACGATGCGATCGTCGAGAAGGTACAGGCGATCATTGAGTGCAGCGACCCAAGCACAGCCAACAGTCTGCAACGACAGTTGGACGAGATGACGTCATCATGGAACAACGTGGTTGCCAAGGCAAACGAAGAGGATGATAAACTGTCTGCTGCAGTTAAGAACGCCACTCAGCTGGACGAGAAGATGAATGATATGGACCAGTGGTTAAGCAAGGTCGAAGCAACTCTTACAGAGTTCCAAGAATCTAGCACAATCCTGGAGACACTTGAGAAACAACGAGAACAGATCAAGGTTTGTGGAAGTTTCTTTGAAGGGTCAATTTGTACAAGCAGTGACTGTTTAGCCTTAGTATGAGCGCTGGCATATTGTTAGAAATGTTTATGCGACATTTTAGTTTTGAAGTGAAAGCATCTAAAAGTATTTGTGTTACTGATAGTAATGTAAAAATTATAAATATAACAATATTTAATTAATAGGGCAGAGTTATCAATAAAAAATTTCGGATGCACCAAACAATACAGGTTAAAAAGAATAATTTTCTGCTGGCCTCAGAAAGTATCAATGTTTTGAGCTTATAGCTCTGATTTCAACTAGCAGGTGGTTCTTAAAATAAGGAACTTTAGGAGAAGTTGTTCATGGTTGGATCTGAGACTGTTTAATACTTAGTAATGCTAAGAATCATTATCAGGATTATTTTTGTTCTTCGCGATACCAGTGCTGGTAAGGTGAGTAAATAATGTGGTTCACCATTCAAAAAAAGCTAACGGCAAGCTGAAAATTTCTTTGTTAAAAAATTCGTTAGTAAGAAACGTCATGTTGACGATGCCAAAACAGCCAGGGATATATTTAATAGCCGGACCACGGTCCATTTTCCCGGCAATAACGTTGCCGTGGACCGGCTATATTTTATTCCTAGACTTGAGAATTTAACTCTTCAGAGAAACTACACGATAATCAAACTCCGTTGGCGTTCTCATTTTGAGTCATTGACCGCCTTCTGATCTAACTAAACTAAATACATACCTGTTTACGTTCAGGATTATACTCAGTTTCACTATTGATACCAACTTTGCCTCAGTACCATTTTAATATCTCCAATTATTATATGGCAGGCTCGCTGAGCGGGCAAGATGAAGCGAATTCTGATTGATTACACGAGCGGGCAAGATAGGCCCATCTTGCCCGCTCGGGATTTTCAGTAGTAAAGTGAAATTCTTTGGCCATATAATAAATCCTTTATTGAACAAGCTTGTTCGGTCAAGATGGCTGGATATTTGCCTTGTTCTTTTTTTGCATTTTCATGGACCTCGACTTCGTCTCGGTCCATAATAACGCAAAAAATGAACTTGACCAATATCCAGCCATCTTGACCTCACGCTTGTTCAATAACGCATATGTATTAGTACTAGTACGTCTGTCCTGTCTGTGGTTATCAGTCCTCTTAAGACAACATGGTTCATGTTTTGCTTTACAGGAGCTGAAGGAGGACATTGATGCTCACAGGGAGCCCTTCAAGCAAATGAAATACCTGTCATATAAGATCACAGATGTGTGCATGGAAGAAGACCGCGTGTATATTGAGGTGGCCATCCTCAGTCTTGAGAAAAGGTGGAAGGAAGCAATCGCTTCTTCCAATTCCCGCCGGAAATCACTGGAGGAAAATTACAAGCTGTCCCAGAAATTCTTCAGCGGTATTGAAGACTTGATGAAGATGTTGAATGATGCAGAGAAGTCGCTGAAGGAGGAAGAACCCATTGGCGCAGATCCAAGTCACCTTCGTCTCCAGCTCAAGCAACACAAGGTTGGTGTCAGATGTCCTCTTTCCCCGTTGCTCATCCTTGTCCGCAACCATTGATCTCGTAGTCATCTCTGTGTCAAATTCGTGTAACAAGGGCAGATTCAGCTACCACACAACCCAACTTACATTTCTTTCAAAGTGATTCCGTCTCAAGTTCAAGCAGTACAAGGCTTTCATAGTTCACTCTATTTCTTTCGTGTGAATAGTAATCCGTTCAACTCTTAATTATTGTTAAAAAGGCAATGTAACAAAAAAAATTTTAATAAAAATTAAAGAAATAGTAAGTCATTTTTTTTACCCAAGGCATCCCCCAGCATTTTAAATGATTTTAAATTTCTTTAATAGGAGTTTCAGTCAATGCTTGGCTCAAACCAGACCACGATGGACCTGACCATCAAAAGCGGAAAGGTTCTTATGGATAAGAGCGGAGATAACGATGCTATTATCATTGAAGGGAAGATAGCAGACCTAAAGTCACGTTGGGACGCCATATGTGGTCTATCTGTTGAGAGGTAACGAATCCCTTTTAATACATTTTATGACTTTCTCTGACTTTCTCTAAAAAGTTGAGAGAACTAAGCAATTTATAACGGTTTTCTTTTCTGTTTTTGTGCGAAAAGCCATTTGTCACTTGATTTAAAATGGAGCCTTATGATTTTTGCTTTGAGACCCGTGAAAGCAAAATCTTTTGCAAGTACTTGCTAAGTTTAGTTACAGCGTAATGACACTGATTGTTTTGGTGACGTTGACATACTACTTTTTGCCAAAGTAGAAAAAAGCCAAAATGTCGCATTAAAAAGCTAGTCTAGGTTATACAAATGCTCCGATCAATTTTTTTTTAATATTCAATTCTGAGTGAACTCGTCTTTTCTTCAACAGACAACAGAAGCTGGAGGAAGCCCTTCTTTTCACCGGCATGTTCCAAGATGCTTTGCAGTCGCTCTTAGACTGGCTTGCGTCAGTAGAACCCAGTCTCTCCACAGAGACCGCAGTAATGGGAGACCTGGAAACAGTTCAGATTCTGATTGACAATCACAAGGTAACATAATTTGAGCTTATAACTCATCATTTCTTTACCGTTACTTTTTCAACTCTTGAAACGATTTAGTAAAATCTTATTCAATTTGTAAAATTTGGCATCTAAACTAAACCTCTTTTTTTTCAAAGAGTTACAATTTGTTCCTTTTTTCTTGAAATAGACGTTCCAACGAGAGCTCAATCGGCGTCAAGCTAATTATGACTCTGTGATGGAAGCGGGCCGAAAAATGTTGAATGAGAACAAAGTTGAGGAACCGCAGGATCTCGAAGCTAAGCTTAACGACCTGAGGTCTCGTTTTGAGGTGGTCCTTGCCATGTCAGCAACAAAACAGGACCGGTTAGATAACGCCTTTGTCTTGGCCACTGAGTTTGACACTGCAGTCAAGACTGAGCTTCGGCTGTTGAAAAACTTTGAGGACAATTTGAGGGACATGGGACCAATTGCAGACGATCTCGATACAATTAAAATCCAGCTTGAACAACACAGGGTACGTTTATTTGGTTAATAAAAATATCAACATCTTTTTTAATTTTTTTTTTTTGTCACCTTTTTTGTCAAAGAAAAAATTAATTTTTGTCATCCAGTTTATTAAAAATTGTTGTTTTGAGATCGTTTATCACTTCGCCACTGGTTTAGCTATTGGACCTAAAGCTATATAGAAGATCAGAAGGACGTGTCTACTTTATGACGATTTCTCGAAATTTTATAAATAGTTTTTTACTATAGGCCGCGTGGTTGGCTTTGTTGGTAAGATCTATGCCCAACAACCACCAGGTCGTAGGTTCAATTCCTCGGCTCTACCGTATATTGAACATTTGTATGACCTTTTCCGCCAAAACTTTCTCAGCTTTCCATCCTCACGAGGTCGGTAAAAATGAGTACCAGCTTCGGCTGGGAGCTAACCTGCGATGGATTAGTGTCCCGTCCAGTGGGAGTCACTGACAGTACACTACAGAAACCGGAGAGAAGCGCCGGCCCCATTGGACACTAAGCTCGTAAAAGGATTTAGCTTAGCTTTCTTACTGTACTTAATCCTTTGGCCATAGGCCATCCGGAAGTTCTGTTATTTTAGCCCATTCGGAAGATAATGTTTGATTAACAATTTGGCTGGACAACAGGTCGAATGGACAACACATTGCAGGCCAATGAGGCCGAGTGAACAACGAATGTGTGTGGGGGGTGGGGGTAGAGGTCTAATGGTTATTTCTCCGGTAAAATTGCGTTAATAAAGTTAAAAAATCTATTTACTTGGAAAGAAACGCGAGTTTTTCGTTACTACGGGGCTATTAAAAAAGACACTCAGAATGTAGATTTCAAATAGTCCATTAACAAAGTTATTCTAATGTTCAAAAGTCTTGCACATTGACTTTTTACAAGCTGTTTCTATTCCCTTTCAGGAATTCCACCATGATCTCAAAGCAGAGGAAGTGAACGTTCAATCAGCGATCAAGAAGGGCCAAGTCATCCTGAGGTTTTGCCATCCAAGTGCCACTCAGATCATCCAGCAATGGCTTGCACGGTTGAGGAAGCGTTGGGATGACGTCAGTAAGTGGTCAACGCAGAGACTGACAAGGTTGGAGGAGGAACTGCGAAAAATGATCGAGGATCAGCATCTGATGGAAGAGTTGTTGAAATGGATTAGTGTAAAAGAGAACGTCCTGTTGGATAAAGAGAAAGATCCTATACCAGAGGAAGACTATGAAGAGGTTAACTTTACTGTTTTTAACTAATTAATCTTCGCTTATACTCGTTAAATAGTTTTTAAAAAATCTATCGAAGTGCGTAGATGAGTAAGTTTCATAACTTTGATTTAATGTACCCAAGGCTCTCTGACGAAGGACGAAGGCTCTTTATTTCCTATCACGCTTGCGATCATGGTATATATTGCTTGTTTATGAACCAACTCGTTTTAGTTAGTTAACTTGGTTTTTAAATACAACCTAGATTTGTCGTGGTTTTAAAAAAGCAAGGTTCCGACCGAAATGATTGGCAGTTCCTGTTGAATCCTCATTGTTGTTTGTCTAATAAAAACCCCTTGGTCATGAGAAACTCTTCAGATATTTGCTGTCTATTTTGTACCTGTTAACGCAAGTAGTCGAGAACACCATTGCAAAACTCTTTAAGCCTATGTATTACATATTAAACCTGAAGGCATTAATTTCAATTTAACCCTCTTTTTGTTTCCATCTCCGTTTAGGTACGTAAGTTACTCGATGAACACAAAGACTTCCAGGAAGAAATGGCGAAAAAACAACCAAGTTACGACAAACTCACAAAATCGGCCAAACGCCGCCAAACCACGGCACCTCCTGCCTCCACCCCAGAGCAACCCAAAGGACAATCTCGTAAAGGAGGAAGCAAAATTCCCAAGCTTGGCCCCGGTAGTAGCCCGTCAGGCTCGTTTACGCGGGAAAAGTCACGTGATAAGCTTGGTGCCAGGCAGCGCACGCCATCGTTCACGCGTTCAGGCTCGAGTACTCGTGACAAGGGGAATCCGGCCTTGAACCACTTAACCAAAAAATGGCAACATTTATGGTTATTGGCCATGGAGAGACTGCGTAGGTTGCAAGAGAAATTAGAGCATATTGCCATTGTAAGTACCGTGCGTTTCATTTTACTTTCAGTAAAGTAAAAAAATAATTTGTATATGTTTAATTTTTGTTGTTAATAACCGTGTTATGAAATGGTTGCCGCTAACCTGTGACTTCATTTTATTTTGCAGAAACGTGCTGCGGAAAGATTCGACTTTGAAGAATGGAAAAAGAGGGTATGTATGCTCAAGCGAGTTTGTTGACCGTTGTTGACTAATGGTTGCGTCTCAATACTTCACGAGTTTTAGTTGCATTGAAAATACAGCAGTTAAGCTTGTTCAATAGGTGGTTCCGTGACATGAAGTTCCCCATGAAGTTTACCTTTAGAGGCTGCCTTGTATTTAGGTCAAAAGTTCCATTTTCAAATAAGTAAAACTCGCTAATACTCTCGTTTGTTTTCTGTAGTTCAACAAATGGTTGCGTGATAGCAAGTCACGTGTTCAGGACATCTTCCGCCGCATGGATCACGATCGTGATGGCAAACTTACCAGAGAACAGTTCATCACGGGAGTATTGAATACAAGTAGGTTTTTCACTCTAGTTGTGGTACCATGGGTTTGTCACTGATTGAAAAAAGTATAATGATATTAAATGTATCGAGCTACCCTAAGCTCTTCTTCAGTAAAAAATCAGAAAAATTGAAGTGTAAAACTATATAAGATACAGAAGATTAGAAATGCTATTTTTTGTAATCATAGATCCCTTGAATGCATACATTATCGTCCAAAAAGCAGGGTTCTTGCTACTCCTTAAACTCCTTAAAAACTCCTTAGATTTGATTTACCTTTTTAAGGGCGCTTAAAAATTCCTTAAATTTACAAATTTCAGCAAAAACTCCTTATTTCTTGTTTAACAATCTTCAAACTAGAGTATTGCAAATGCAAAGTACCATAAAAACTATAAAATGTGAATTATTGTCACAAAATACACATCATAAACCAATGAAAATACGAAATTCATTGTGTCTTTTATCAGTAAGGCGTTCCTGTTTCTATGTACAAAGCGGGTCATGGGAACTAGTTTAAAAGAAACAAAAAAATTACTCCTTACAAATTGTTTTTTGGTCCTTAAAAACTCCTTAAAAAGTCCTTAAATTTTGTTTACTCACCCCAGCACGAACCCTGAAAAAGAGGCGTCTGTCCAAATTAGTCTTGCATGCAACGAGCTTGATATTTTCGAAATTGATATTGTGTTGTGTGTTTGCCGTGTCATTCTCTTTTCGAAATGGTTTCAGAAACCCTCATACAAAATTAGTCGTAGTGAAAAAGCATGTTATTTTATGGCTTTTATTTTACCTTTGGTTAATGGTGGAAGATTTTTAAACCTTTAGTTATACCACTTTGAGGAGTAAACTGCCTGAATTTCCTTCACACACACTCTACATCTGCTTTTTCACAGTTAGCAAATTTAAAAACCCGTTTAGAGGTTTGCAAAATTATAAAAAAACGTAGGAAGAGCCTAATAGAAAAAGACGTTTAAACCATTAATTTTAGAAGCCTCCAGTAAACCTTTTTTTCAACTGTTCCTTTCCCTTTGGTCTGTTAATTTATTTTTACTTCCTCAGTACGTAGTTGCTAGAGTTAAATGGTTAGGAAACTTGATGGCTTTCTTTGTTCTAGGTTTTTGTTCTCTCTTTCCCTATTGAAATATGACGTTGACCGTGCACAGATTACAATAGGTTTTCAGATGTAAATATGGAAACGGCCAATAGACTAACGAGCCATCACACCTAGAACAAAAGATCATAACCGTGACCGTGCACACAACATGAAACAAAGGAGCATTGTAATCTTCTTTGTAGTTTTCTAAGTTTCATAACCAGTTCACTCTACTAACTTTGCTCAGTACCAACACCATTGCTATAGTTAGTCTGTTCAATTTAATTTGTTGATTTTTTAATCATTTTGTGTACAGGTTTCCCGACCGAACGCTGGGAGATGGAGATAGTTGCCAGCATGTTCGAACGAGACGGCTTGATTGACTATCAAGAGTTCGTCAAAGCACTCAGGGGATCAGGAGCTAAGGTAAGCTTCTCAATTATGTGCCTATCTTTTTTCTACAACTAAAAAGGAGGGGTAGTAACTGTCACGTTAAATAAGGTAAATCAAGAGGCTTAAGAAATGGTGTAGTTCGTAGAAAAAGAAAAGAGAAAAACAGAAATCAAGCTTATCCAGACTCATTTTCCAATATAATCCTTACGAACTGCTCTTTTATTTTGTAAACAGTCGAAGAAACACGAGAAACCCAAAACGGAGGCAGAACAGATTCAGTCTGAGGTTGAGAAGCAGTGTCGTGCTTGCAGCTGTGCCAAACCTTTTGCATTCCAGAAAGTTGGCGATGGAAAATACAGGGTAAGTCTTAAAAAGGAATAAATAACGGCTCGAGCTTTGGCGGCGTGGTTGGCGCAGTTGGTAAGATCTTTGCCTTCCAACCACAAGGTCCCTGGTTCGATTCCTTAACTCTGCCGAAATTAACCGCCGCCTGGCTAGCCTAGTTGGTAAGGTGCCAGTCTATCGAGCGGGAGGCTCGGGTTCGATTCCCGGCCGGACCAACA
>JAOEHV020164553.1:0-13854 GCA_025447995.2 Isaurus tuberculatus | reverse complement strand
TCTTAATTGTGTAATATTGTAAAGCGCTTTGAGCAATTAATGGATAAAGCGCTATATAAATAAAAGTATTGTATAAAAACGTTAGTAAAATAAATCAATGAAATTATATTTCCGCCTTTTTTGAACCAGCCATCATTGCAGATGACTTAATCAGTTAATGGTAACGGGAACTGCTCAGAAATTTAATATTTACCTTCTTCTCATCATGGCAGCTCTTTTTTATAATTAGATACAAACTAAGAATATAACATGGGTCTGGAAAAGAACTTTTACTTCGTACACTGCGGAAAATCATGGAAATAATTTTTATCTTTTGACTAAAAATGTTCGTCAATGCAACATCGGCATCGTCTATAGTGTTGGAAACTTTTGAGTTTTGCCAGAAAAATTTTAATTTATATGTAAATGAAATGGCAAAATATCGCATCTTTAGACAATGTGTATAGCAGACAGAGAATCAATTTTTCTGTTTCACAAATGAAGCAAATTATGAAAATTGTAAAAATTCTCAGCGCGAGTAATAGTCACCTTTAAACTGCTCTAGAACTAACTTCAGGGAGCATTGTAGTTTTGTTTCAAAAGTTTTTTTAATCCGGGCCATCGCTTTGGTTTCTAGGGTTTGGAAACGCTATGGAGAATCTCGCTTTATCATACATTTATTGTCAAATTGCCACCTAAAATATTTTTTTACAATGTGTAACAATATCGTTTTTAAAATAGAATTTAAAATATTTTCCATCATAGCTTTGAATATTAAATTTAAAAAAACCTATAGGAATGTCTCAAGGTTCTTGTTATGGACAGATCACAACGTTTCGGATGCGACAGTTTATTTATCAATTAAATATCATTTATATTGTCGGTTGGTCTTATGGACAGACCCTAAGTATTAATGACATGACGTCACGCACGCTTTTGTATTCAGACCAAAGAAACACAAAGATCTGGTTCATTTCATATTCTGCGAACATTGGAATAATTCTGTTTGTGTGCAACGGATCGGGTTATGTAAAGTTTTAAGAACTTATACACATCAAGACAGGTTTGTAAATAAGAAGAAATTTAAGAATATCCTGATAATATCTTGCGCTGAGGAAATATCAAAAACGGCATTCTGTATTATTCTACTCAAAGTTTCACAAGCAAGTTATTTATAAGTGGGGACGAAGACATGGCAAGTATAAGGAAAAGCTTTAGCGAGGTGAGAAGGTTTAGTTTTTCGTTTTTTAGGTATGTTTTATTATGTTTTATCATTGAACTTTATTTACATAAACAATCGTCGACGAAGTACTTCTAGCTGTACTTGTCTGAATGAATTCTTTGTTCTGACTATTTGTCAGAAGAAGTGAACAATTATTTAAAGAGAGTCCGGCTACGTTTGGGTCATGTGGAGTTTGATTGAAGTTTTTGAACACATTTAGCTTAAATCTGTGACAAGGTATACTAACTCTCGAGACAGAACAGCGATTATTTTGTCAGTGATGGTCACGTCAACTGAACGCAATCACTTGACTCTGCCGTTTATTCAGCCTTCAAGTAAAAGAATGTTTTATTCTAATACTTCGAACCGTCTAAAACCAAAAGAGTTACTAAAACACAAGCTAACTTCTCTACTTGTTTTGTAAAGATGTGTTCTTCTGTTTGCTAATACGAACAATACTTTGAAATATTCGCATTAAAATTGATATTTTCATCGCTCGCGCGTTCCGATACAAAGAGTGGTCAGTATATTGTCAGCCGGTGTCAAAGTTTTGTTGACACTTTTAAACACTCTTAAACGGTGTCGAGCATGGTAATTAAAGCGTTGAAGAACAGTTCTAAAAAACAGAAAGAAAAAATCGATTAACCATTTATTTATTGTGTGCAGCCCTTTTGTATTCTAGCTTTGCTCAGATTTTATTTTTAATATGCAATTTTATTTTTGTTTATGCCTGTCTCTGCCTGTTTTATCAAAACGTTTTTAAAACAAAGCGGGTTTGTAAGAGCGAGGTTTGGCTTGTAAATGATCGCATGATAACGTGTTGAATTAAAGGATTTTTGTGGCATATTTTCGTCAACGAGTATTTGATGACAGAAAATGAGCATTATCGTAGATGTACAAACATCACAGTTTATGCTTTCGATCATTTGTTTAAAATGTTCTCTAACCATACTTCGTTACCTTAAATTTTCATACCTATTGTGTACGTTTATTTGAAACTTTATAAAACAAAAAAAAAATTAGCCGTTGATTTTTTGTTTACGTTTAGATGTAAGCTGCGTTTTTTAGAGTGCCGAAGTCAATTATTTCTCAACATGTTGCATCATATTTATGTTTTGTAACATATATATTATAATCTCTGGTTGTTGATGTCATCGTATTTGTCTTAATCTGTTGTTTTCTCGGTTAATGTCGCTGTGATGTTTAAAATAACAACAGTATATAACACAGGGGTACCAAAAGTTATAAATACGGTTTTCCTATATTAACTCACGCATAAATTAAAAGCACAGGAGCCAGTTGTACTTGTGTCATATCATTTGTAATCGAATATTGAAACCTATAAAACGTCCAAACTATTCTTCTAGTGATAAACTGCGCCAAATGCAAATGAATGTGATTTGCATAGACTAGTAAAAGAATATTTCAAAACTTTCGGAAGATAAAAAAAGAGTGCTTTTGACATTTCAAATTCAAGAAAAATTTGATTTTCTTGTTTTTTGGGGTGAAGAGAAAGGCATATCTTCAGCTCCAAATTAGAGCAGGATTTCTGATCTCGAAGAATTTTAATTTTCATTAATTTATTCCTGTTGTTACAGCAACGCAAAGAGTGGACTCGTTGGAATTAAATTATTTATGTGTTATATGCGCTCATTAAATAGAATGGTAGGCAATAGATAACAAAAAATCTGTAAATGATTTTCCGTAAAACATAATCACTTGAGTACTAAAAGTAATCTCCCATTACAATTTTTTTTTGTTATTTTATTAAAAAGAATGTTACAAAAATGATCATCCTTTACAATACTCCTATAAAATGTATCTTAAGATTACTTTGGGGGGAGACCCACTGGTTCTCGATATGGTCTCTTATCATGCTTTTGACTGATTTTGAAATATGAAGAAAACTTTAATGAAACAAAAAATAAAAGAAATTAAATGTTCAGTGTCCACCGACAAAAATGGACTACGATTCAAGAAGTTACGTTTACTGCGAACATTTTGAAGAGAAGCAAATTAAAATGTAGCCGTTCATTTAAATCCAACCCTAAGATTTTTGGAATTATTTTAGGGTAGAAGAGCATAGGGGTCTTTTGCCTTGTTCTGAGTAATCTGCAAAAATTCAAAATAAGTAGATTTTTAATTCTTTGCAAAAGAATCTTTTATTTTTTTAAAATTAAAAACGGTGTTTTGTAATGGGTAGCTAGTACTAGTTATCCCCATTCGTACGGCAACCGTACATGGACATCGATTTCGCTAAATAACCTAGAGTTCAAAACGGTTGTAAAATTCCTACTTTATGTAAGCCTACGCAACACCATTATAAAATTATAAAATCTGTCAGTCACCTCAGTCGTTCTAACGTGTGCCCGGGCGACCTGATGGATGATCGTTACGAACGCGATCGCTGTTATAGCCATGCAGCAGTTCTTTTTAGGGGACATTGTTACATTCGATTGAGAATATTGCAGTTGATGAAAATATTTAAACCGCTCTCAGGAGATCGGAATCATGATTCTTTATACTTTAAGTTTGATCTTTGATACGGACTTTAGTGTAATTACTTACTGATTTTTTTTTCTTTTATGGCGGTATTACAGTTATGATAATTAGATATTGCTAAACACAGCAGACATCCTTTGATTTATTGCGGACAATTTCAAGAGATTTAAATACGCTAAAAGAATTTTGTCGGGCTCATGCCTTTTACCTGAATAACCACGCGCACGGGTCAAGGGTCAAATGATGATGTTGACGCAATTCGTGATGAATACAACGATTCCTTGCAATTCGTGCTGAAGACAATGATGATGATAATACAAATGACAAAGATGATGCAATTGAAGATGATAACGATGACGATGATGATACAAATGACAATGACGATGATGTTGCAAATGGCGATGGTAATGATGTTGCAAATGATGATGATGATGATGAAGTTTAGTGATTGTGATGGCGATGATGAACCTTAAGCAGGGTAAACCTGTCAGCAAAAAGTGGAATTAATGGTGCGCTGATCAATTGTTTTATATTTTACCGCCGTAATCGTTTTAAAAACTTTTGAGACTCAGTTGGGGCGAGAGATTTGATACGGACGAACATGTAAAGCAAGGAAACGCGCGCGCACACAATGTTTTTCTTTTGAGCGATACTTGTTCGCCTCCAAACAGTTCATTGTCCGTCAGTATACGTTCTCAGCAAAATGTCACTTGTTGTTTGACAAACTGAAAAATGACTGAGAAAGTAGCTATTGCTTATTTGAAGCAGTTCATGATATAAAATTTTTGTTTTGTCTCGGCCTTCTCAGTGTTGTGTTTAAAAGTGTTTAGTGAGCCATCTGTTCGCCAGATTAAGTTTACTGATTTGAGGAATTTCTTCTCTTTTTTATTTCAAGGCTCGTTTGTCTAACACTTACAATCAGCTTTTCCTAACACTGTAGTACACTTACAACACGTGCACTCTAACGTTCTTTACATCACTTTGTATCTGCTTTATATTCAAAAGAATTCACCCTACTATACTTGTTAGAAACAGTTGCTAAGAGGGGTGAACACAGTTTCTTGCTGCCACTCCTAGCCCCATCCCCCCACAGTCAACCACCCTTCTTTGTTTTTAGAAGTCCTGAGCTGTTAATCGCAAGGTAGAAAAGTGTAAACAGAGGCCAGAGGTAAATCCCTAAATAATACTCTAATGAACTATTGCAAAGTTATAATATGATCGTATCCAAGGAACTCACTTTACTAAACGGTTGAAGAAAAGACAAATTATTTTTTGTTCGTAAAATGGTATATATGTTGATGATATATTTAGTGAGGAATGATTTTGAAGTACAGTTGAGCTGATAGGGTAAGTTTAAAATGTATCAACACTGTCTAGTGTTTTTGATTGTAAAATTATATCAAACACTTGAAACATAAACTCAAGCTACTCTTTTTAGCCAGCTTTGGAAATCACGGAAAAAAATTCATTTGCTAACGTTTTAGTATCAGAAGGGAAAGTTGGTACCTTATGAGTATGTTAACTTGAATCTTGGATATTATGGAAATAGTTTATTCTAAAAGACCAAAAAACTAAGGGACTTATTCCATACAATTCAAATCGTCGCGAAAACCTGAAGAACAAATAATGGACTACTATAAATGATTAATGTGGTAGATATTTGGAATAATTTTTCATTGATTGTGTCCATAGCTAGGGCAACAAAACCAACGATTTATTTTAAAAAAAAGACAGAATGCGCATTGTTCCATATTTTTGCCGCAATAACTAGTCAGTATAATCTGCCGCGGGAACGATATAAACATAATAGTTTATCGGTAAAAATTAATTGAACGATTCAAGGGTCGTTGGTGCTTCACAATATATTTTTCCTGCCTTTTTGTCTCTTTAAGACCCGTTTAGATAATAATTAAATCATTTTTCGCGCCAATTACGATCTTGAGACGAACACCTGTTATTTTTTGTTTTGGTTTCAACTTTGCGTGTGCTTCATTTTTGTCAATGAGGCAAAGAGTCTATCTTACTTTTGTTTGAGAATTTCCAACAGATCAAATGATTTTTAATTTTCCTGAAATTACCGAAATGTTTGCATAATTGTTTTAACTTTAAGTATAAAAAACAATCAGGTACTGAAACAAGTTTCCGGATAGCAGATGTGCAAAAAGGAGTTTTTTTATCCCACGTACGTATATTTCAGTTGTTGCCAACAGTTCCAAATGATATTTTCTTTGTTACGACCTATTGCGCGTCGTGTGATTAAAATTTGAGTTTGGTAAACTATAACAGTTAATGCTAAAGATGGAAAAAATTTGTCTTGATGTTAACGTTCATTTGCCCCGGCAGGTAGTTTAATTTGTAGCATTACCTATCAAAATACAGTGACAATAATGTCAGTAAAATACAAGAAAACAGACTTGAGATTTGGGAGGGACTAAGTTTAAGGCATCTTTTTTACGTATTCTACCATTTTGTAACTTTATTGATAGTCTTCGAAGAACAGTTGTTCATAGTTCATATTTAGAGCTTTAGGCAGGGGAAGGGGGGGGGGTTGTGTTGTTGTAGGAGGTGCATGCATCCAGTATCAATATCAATATCTTTTGTCACACCAAAGTTAGTAGAGTGGACTGGTTATGAAACTTAGAAAACTACAAATGAGATTCAGGTTGTGTGCACGGTCACGGTTATGATCTTTTGTTCTAGGTGTGATGGCTCGTTAGTCTATTGGCCGTTTCCTCATTTACATCTGAAAACCTTTTGTAATCTGTGCACGGTCAACGTCATATTTCAATAGGGAAAGAGAGAACAAAAACCTAGAACAAACAAAGCCACCAAGTTTCCTAACCATTTAAATCTACTAACTATGGTCACACAGTTCTCTCATTTTGTTTTTCATTGATTCACATTATGTGTGGTTAATCAATTATGATCTTTAACGTTAACCCATCTCCCCTCTCCCTAAATGGTAGCGTAGATCTGCTATGTTGTAGGTTCGCTCGGTAAAGCTCGCTCAAGGAGCCGAATTACCCAGATCCAGAAATCAGGTAAATTTGCGAATAAAGAAGCCTTACGTTTTAAGGAACGCCATTTTAACTGAAAGGGAGGTGATCTTTCGTTTGAACTATCAGTATCAGCTATACATATTCATCATTTTTTTCTGTTGGTTTGTAATTTCTTCTTTTCGATCTACCGTTTTGTTGTAAAAACTGTCTTCCCATTGGCCGAACGGACGATTTGGCAAAATAAACATCTGAAGATCATCTTGCGACAAGCAGTTGAACGGAGTAGGTCCGTCTTTGTTATCTTCATGCTTATATACTTCTATGTTCCGACCGCGCTTGAATCAGGTAATGTTGGAAAAAGGATCTTTAAATTCTTAAGTTTCTACGTCTGAACCGCCTTCTATTTTTGACAAAGACTACTGTGCCATTTCCCAGTTTTAAATAAAGTTGCCTATTTATCTCTTTGTTTAATGTTATTCATATATCGTTGCTTTAGGGCAGAATATGATCTTATCTTTAAAAATACATTGCACCTGCAATTGACAATTCCTTTAAATAGAGAAAACATGCAAATACCGTGTAAACAATTTTTTGCCACGGGAACTTTAATCTACTGACTGAACGACAAAAATGACGGCAATCAGTAACGAAAAGTCCGCAAAGCGCTATATGACAGTGAGAGAGGTGAGGAAGTACACGACCTAAATAGCAATGTATAAAGTGTTTGTTTTACAAAAGCAGAGTTCTTTCTGCATCATAGAATATCGATCTGATGTTTACAATGTCTCCCAACGAAAACTGTATTTTCTTGTAAAGCAGTGAAGTCGAGCAGCTCAATGAGATGTTTTAACATACAAACATTCTGGGTTCTTAAAGATTTATAGTGTTTGAAAATGAGTCGATAAGTCGGATTTTTTATTTCACTGAATTTTTAGGTTAGTCGCCTAAAAGAACCAACAATTTAACATGAATAGAAATTTCAGATTGATTTTGTTCAAAACCAATCTGATGAAAAGACGATGAGACCCAATGGTCGAAATTTTATGCATATATTGTTATACGGTTGATTGCTATGTCTTTATTTTTGGAAAAGCACAAAGAGAATCCTAAGTTGGTTTTTATTATTTCAAAAAACGAATATTTGTTTTGTTCCGTTAATGAACAGAACTATGGCTTAAGGTTTTTCAACTTCATTTAAAAAAAAAAAAACACGAAGAAACGTTGCAGCTAATGACAACTGATTGATATGCCGCATGTTAACTCAAATCGGCCCGGGCTTTACATGAAAGTATTTTAAATTATCCATGATTTCAAAAGCGCCCGTGGGTTATCGAGGGAGATCGTATAAAGCACCTTATCTGACAGTACTGGTAAGAAAACCAAACCACTTTTGTTATGATAATATCAGTGTCTTAAGAAGCACATTCACATTTATCACTTGTTTTTTAAAAAAATTAAAAAAATGTTCTGCTTGAAAGTTGCATTTATCGTTAGAGTGGTTAAATTGAAATAAACTGATATGCGGATAAAGGTTCCTCGCAAAGTGTCTATCCTTATTCTAATTCTTTTTATTCTGATGAAGGCCACCACAAGTGCGCCGGAAAAGTTTTACAGCTAAATTTTTATACGTGTAAACCGTTAAAGTTTTTAACAATTTTTAATTTTTAATTGACATGACACGTAAAAACCTTAAAGATACTTTCTATTAACGTATTTAAACGAAAAAGATGAATTTTGGAGGCGTAACAAGAAGAGTTATTGGTATGCTCGAATTCATTTTAATAAAATATCTACTAAGCACTTGGCCTTAAACTGGATAATTGCATGAACAAAACATTACCATTAGTCTTATAGTTTTTAATGATTATTATTTATTATAACGTATAGAGTACAAATAAAGTTTCTGCCGAATGCAAACACAAAATGCAAACACAACTCCTAGTTGTTGTTTCTTGTTGGCAAGGCCTTTAAGTTGCAGCCTTGCTTGCTTTAAGACATTCTTTGCTTCTTGCATGTCGCCAGGTTGATAAAAAACTGAGAGAAAATTATATCTGACCGCCTGAACTTCGAAACATCAATATCAAATTTAAGTTTCAATTTTTGAATTCAGTTAACTCAAAAATCACTTTCTGTAAATCTCCAAATATGGCCATGTTTTTAGGCCATTAAAGGCTCGGAAGTTTTGAGGTGTTTTCCAAGTTAGATCAGCAAAGTCAAATGAGCATTGCATGGCTGCAAAAAGTTGGTGAATTACATTGATAGGGAGATCAGTAAAAGATTTGGAATTGACCATTTTTTTCGCTACAGTATTTTACATTTTTGGTATTCATCAGTCCCTCAACGACCTTTTGCTACTGTATGAGAAACCTCCGGCTATCTCTTTGGTGAAGCTGCTGCTGTTGCTATACGATGTAAGGGCTCCACTTGTCAAAATAAGCATCGAGACTCGAGTAAAAGCCCAACCTTACGCTACCAAATATCTTTAGTCGTCCGTTTTATAAACTTGTTGATTGTAATTTCTGGTTGTTAACATTGAAGGCTTGAATATGACGTAGATTTAGGTCATGCTTATTTCTGTCCATCTGACATTATCTTGTTAGAATATTAAGTTTTACTTCCGTAAGTGAAAAACCGGAATATTTTCTTTGTTGGAAAAACACTGGGGAAGGGGGGGGGGGGCGGAGGTAGATTGAAAATGCCCCCTCCTCTTAAATAAATACATTCTTAATGATGATTCCCCTAAAGGGACTTTTCTGTGTTATTTTCCCTTCTCCCAATTAAGAACTCAAACTGGCAGGAGCCAAACTAGTTGGCCATTTACAAGGCAGAGTGAATTTGTCCCAGGGATCATCGAGAACAAACCATTCAGAAGTGAGAGTCGGGAATATGAACCCGGTTCACCCGCATTCCAATCTAGCGCCCCAAGCAACCAGACCCAGGCCGCTTCTTCCCTTTTCCCATTTTCTTCGCAGTCCTTTAACAACGTTTGTCATTTACCATCATGCTTTGCAGTATTTAGACTGTATTTCAAACTATCTCAAACATTAAAAGATTTTAAAAAACATTGGCACGTGCAGCAGTACCTGCTGCTTCTCTTTTACGTAGTATATCAGTCATTCATTTACCAGCTTTGCGGAATTGTTGTAATTTTAGACTACCCCAAACAAGTATTACAACTAAAATGTTTTAAGTATTCAAACGTTCAATTCAATGTTTTGTGAGTATTGTCAAAGGGTGGCCCGGTTTAATTTTTTTATATAAGTTTATGAATCAAAAATAAATTGGAGGTCCTTTTTTAGATTAAAATGATATAGTTTAAGATGTATTAGTTCTAAACGCTGTAGGAAATTTATTGTATCCTTTGTGAAACATGTTTTTTGAGTTTATAATGTATTACTGTGTCACAGTTGTGCAACGGATATGTTGAAGCTGTTTCCGTGACGATTTTCGTTTAATTTGCATCCACATCTCCTAATGAGTGATCAAGATCAATTACGACTGTCGTAATGCGACACTTAGGCGAACTGTTCAAAGCTGTTTCCCGATTGACACCCAACAAGAAGTCGAACCTTTCTTTTTTTCTACTCTTTTTTCAAATTTAATATGGGTAAAAGTTCTCATGAAACCACTGTAAGTATGAACTAGATTTTTTGCAGATAAAACCATTATTACATATGAACTATGATTTGAATCAGCCTCGCGGGGGGCATTTCTGGTCACAGTTAACCATTTTGCAGGACAGAGGTAAAAAACGTTTTCGTGTTACTTTCTCTATATCAAAAAAAAAAAAATTCATCTTGACTTTTTTTAGGTGTTTCATCGATATTGTTTTCCTTACTTCAGAAACGGGACGCGCAGTTATGGGTTTTATGGTAATTTTGTTAAATCTGTATCTTGCGGTTTCAAAACTTTGCATACATATAAATAATCTTCTTTCCAGATTTTATTTGAAAGGACGATATACTTAACCAAGGAACTTTTATGCATTTGTTTTTTCTTTGCGTCACTTCAGTTATTACCTGTGATTTGACCAATGTAATTGATCAAGCGTTTCGAATGTTTTTAAACAGATTTTGATCCAGTTTTGTATGTTTCTATTTACAACAAAATAAAACAAAACATCGTGTTTTAAAGCGAAACAGTTTTCAGGCCAGCGCAGGAATCAAAGTTGTTCCGGTCTATTTCGTAATGCTCGATATTTTGTTTGAAAATCTAAACGTTTCGTGTTTGGCAGGATAATACTTGGCATTCTTTCGCTGCCTTGCCGTTACTACAATGATATGGTTTTAAACAATACAAAGACTTAAGCATAAAGGTGACCGCAGGCTAAATTTAATTTAAAACAAAAGATAATCTGCCTAAATAACCTAATTTTTGTTTTGATAAAGCATTCGCTCAAAGTCTGTTTCCTAAAAACATTTTTACCTTGCATGCTTGTTTTGCAAGTACACAATTCACCTTAATTAATAAATGAATTTTAGATCAGTTTGATAGAGTAGAGTGTTTTGTGTATTGGAGCAGGTTACTCTTGAGAAAATTTTCCTGACCAGCTTTTGGATGGCAACTTTTATTTGCATATGTGTTAAGAACAAATTGTTTCCAAATTTGCCATGCGAAAATTTGACAACGAAAGCTTGCTCATCTGTAACCGACTTTATTTATGTCATTATTCATGTAAAAACATTTTATTATTCTTTTCTTTCTCTCATTAACTGAATGGATTTTATTTGTGTACTCACAAGCAGAACTTTGGAAGCGGTTAAACAACTGCGTATATATATCACTAATCCTTGTTAATCCATTTAAAGCTTTTTGCAATTTGTTTTTACAAAAACCGTATATAAATGTGATTTGCTTGAGTGCTTCAAGAACCCAGACGGTCAAAACGGTCGATAATTCAGTACCGATGTTATTAATGTTGGTAAGTCTCGCCTTTTATAGTACGTTAACGTTCTTTGACAAACATTCATTTATTTGTTATCAAGTGTACAACTTGACATTCTGGCAAACACGATCGAGCCCTGTTTGATTTTGGTGAAGTGTTTGCTCTTTAGCTGATAAGTGTTCAGCTAGCTTACATTCAAAGCGTTTGTTTTATTTACTTGCAAACTTAACATCAACCATTACCAAGTTCTAATTAAGAATATTTTTATGAAAACGTTTTTACAGCAAGTGAAGCTGAAAAATGCTCAAGATTTAAATCAAAGGACTACTCAGTTAAGATTCTTCCTTGATTCGAAGAAAGTGTGTGAAATCTGTTATTTTGTACACTCCAAAAACTCATATGTGTCTTTGCTAATATTTACAAAAACATTATCACTTAAAGTGTTTACAAGAGTATTTGAAGTACGGTGTACCGTTGCATGTAAGTCAAATGACAAACCGACCGGCCGTTAAACCAGGCGTTAATGGCAGCCAATTTAGGCTTTTTCATGCATGGAGTATTTTGGAGCGACTGTTGCACGACTGTTTTGTTTTTAAATCTCTTTTTGTTCTTTGTTTGGTTAGTGAGGATCAACCCAAACTGGCATTTATCGTTTTGGACTTTTAGAATATTTAAGTATTTAAATTTCATGTTTTTATAGTTATAAGAAATATGATTGTACCTCACATGCTGGTGTTCTTTTTAAAACATTTTAAAATCGGAATATGCTAATGAAAAGAAAATACGAAAGAACGGAATTCTTGAAAATCATTTTGACGTTGCTGATTTTTTTCTATTAAGTTTTTGCACTTTCTGTGATTTCACTTCAATTATTAAAAATTCTTTTAACGCGGGCATTAAAATTTAAAGTAAAACTAAACCTATTTTATTTTTTCTGTCACAAAATATATTTATAAGACAATTTTAAACCCTCTTGAAAAAAGGATGAAGAGATGTGGCCATACTGAATACGAAAGACGTCATTCTTCACTTTAATACTTCATCTAAAAAGTCATAGCTATCGCAATAAGAGGCAATTATCCAAAAGGGCTCAATTGACTGTGAATTACAAAAACAAAAAGGTATCTTGAAAAAGTGACAATGCTTTCTGTTGCCAAATGCGCGAGTCTAAGTTGGCAAGGAAGTCACTAGTTGCAGTCGCTCATTGCACGCAGCTGCAAACACAGTACCCACAGAAAAAAAAGGATATTTCACAAAAATTACCTTTTTCTCATAATTGCTTTGAACACTATGCATTATAAAAAGTTTGATAAAAAAGGTATAGTTTCACTTTATAGCATTTAAGCAAATGCAATAGGCCGTTTTCACGTTTTAAATTTCTTTTGTCCGCATTCAAATGTACTCCCCAAACCTCGCTTCGTTTCTTTTGATTTAAGGCTGTTTTCCACTTGGCGGAATTTTCCGCACGGAGCGAAATTTTTCTTTGTCTTGTGTTCAATAGAGCGTGTCTAATTATAAAACACAAAAGAAATTTCCGCTCCGCGCGGAAAATTCCGCCTAGTGGAAAAAAGGCTTTAGACAGACTTGTAAACGAGGATTGGAGGGCAGATTTGAATGCAGACAAAAGAATATTTTAAATTTTGAAAAAAGTTAATATTTGTGTCAGTTGTACTAAAATAGTTGTTGTTTATTGAGGTCAATCGGTCTTGTAATTTTTATTTTGAATTATTTGAGGGCTCACTGAATTCAACTGGCAAAAGCTTTTTCTAAAACTAATATATAAACCAAAAATATGGTAGTAGAATGCACCTTACTCGTCTGCGATTAGTTAAGTTATGTAAATTTGTCACCAGTCAGCTGTAACAATTTGTAAATATTTGGATGCTATGATTTGTGTGTCGAGCCTTCATGGTCAAAACTTTTCTGTTCTTTCCTTTTTCGATTGACTATATCTAAACACGAGTTTCGGGCTTTTAATTTTATTTGCAATAGAATCTTTTTTGAAAAAAATCGTTATCATTCATCCTAACAAGATCGTAGTTGTCTTTATAGTTGCTTACAAAAAAGGAAAAGGGGCTGCAAGGTGATAGATGAATAAATTATTTTTTGAATTGAGTGATAATGAATAGAAATGAATAGAAATGAATTTTTACAACATGAGTCCAAAACTATTGGTGCTTTATGCATGCGGATTTGTATAGGTAATCACACGACTTCGAGTTCAATTTGGAAATAATTTGCACGAGTGGGTTTTTCAAAAAGTATCA
>JAOEHV020164360.1:0-13856 GCA_025447995.2 Isaurus tuberculatus | reverse complement strand
CCCCACACACACACACACACACACATCTCTTCTTCCTTTTACATCTCCCGGCCGTACGAACGCAGTTTGGTTCAAACTTTTATCTCCCTGAGAGAGATTTATTTATTTATTTTAATATTTTTTGAATAGGTATTTAGGCCTACAATTTGGTGTAAAAGCCAAAACGAACTTAATGAAGAGTGTAAAACCCATTGTTTGACAATTGTTTTTTTTATAACATTAACATATTGAACTTCTACATAAAAAGTAAAAAATAAACATCCATAACGAAAATCCAGAATAGATTTCTTTGTCCGTTTTCCTTTTTAGTGCGAAGAGCTCGATGCGTAAAATTTCCCTTTCCCAATCACTTTTCCCTAGTATTCCCCCCTCTTTAATTTTATAACATCTAAAAATCGATCTTTCTAAACAAATTTATTATGTCTGTCAAATTATGATCAGTTTAAATTTCAACATTTTAAAATCAATGGGCATCTGATCCGTTATCACAGCGAGTTAGGTAACACACTAGAATTGAACTTCCCGAGATCTCAGTTCGGAAAGGATCGACTTTCCGAATCACACTCTCGTTTCGACGAGAACCTTTCAATTCTTTACTTCCTTATCGTAAAGCAATTCGCTTCAGCAGAACTTTAAGTTATGGTTCACTTCCTGTTTGCTCTTTCTCGGTTTTCGATCGTTTGAAGATAAAGTTTTCTCAACTTTACATACGAAAGGCGCAAGGATTTATCGATTTAGCAGTTTTAGGGTTAGTAAGTGCTCCAGAGTCAACTATTAACTCCTGACTTAACATGAAGACAAAAAGCAAAACCAAAATAAATTTATCTTAAACTTAAAGTGTATGAGTGAATTATCATTATAGACTTCCTATTATTTAATACTAGCTGTTACGTACTTTAAAAAGAAATTTCCAACAGAATTTGGTGTAAACAAATAGAACACAAACATAGCTGCTATTAAAATTGTAAGTTTCGATTTTTCAACATAATTTAGCTAAATGTGCTTTTGTAAATATTTAATGAAGTCAGACTTATGCAGGAAGTGTACGATAATTTTTGATCATTTTTTAAATAACATTCCGAGACTTACCTCAAAAAATCTCTTGCCATGTTTTTCCAAGACGCCCTCAAAATGCAACTGATTCATAATTGCCTTTTGGGTGCTTCTATTTTCATTTAAATCAAACTGCAGGTTATCAAGAAAACTCTAAAATCCTAAATGTGAATTACTTTTAAACCACCCGGAAATAAACACATTGTTGGCCCCAGTCTTTTTTCCTATCCGCGAGTTGCTGCGCTTTCTCGTCCTTTACGATGTTATTTTTGACTTCACTGTTTGTATTTGTATGAATTTAAAGCAGTGCGTTATTGTTGAGAGAAGGTTATGAGTTTCCGGTGTACCTGAAATTCCACTTCATAATACAAATCCACGGCCAATATGGATTCTAATTTCTATATTTAAAATAAGCATAATGGATTGTGGGAATTGTTTTTTCTAATGCTTCCGATGCTGTAATTACTTTCAATGACGTCAACCACATTGAAGGAAATGAAAAGAAAAGAATTTGCTGTTTTGTATTTTCTCATACGCCGCTTAAACGTTAGTAACGATGAATCATATTCGTTTGACTTACCAGATTATAATAATAATTAAAAGATAGTTTCTCTCTTCATAAGATATACAGGTGCTTATTTTTGCTCTTTTTGGTTCATAACCTAAAAGTCTCATAACATTTGGAAGGAAATATTTACTTCGTACTTTTTATTACCAGTAATGTGAGAGAAGGACGGGCTTTAGTATTTGAAAATATACAAAAGCAATAGAGGGAGAATTACCTTGTGGAAGTGACAACAGCCAACGGGATTTTCATTCAGATTTCAAGGAAGTCTTATATTATTGTGTATATAGTTTCGAAAGTGATTGAACTTAGAAAATTGGCGATATGACGTAACTGTAGAAGTGACCTTTAAACCAACTTCAATGTGTACTACCTGGGCATTTTTTGTTTTTTTTTCGATCTTGTGACATGAACATTTTTTGCCGCTTTTGTGTAAACGAAACAAAGAGCCTGTGATCTGCAGGAAAAACGAAACAGTTTTGATATGCTTGTTCAACCATGGTAGCCACACGGTTTTCGTATCAAGGGAAACTCATATCAATGTTGATAATCAGTATTGCAGTATTCCTTCGCCCAGTTACCAATCAGGAATTTCGTATGTAAAATGAAATTCTGTGAATAAATTACAACGCATCTCGACCAGAATTAAAAGCGACTTTTGGCATAATGTCTGAAAAGCTTTGCTCGCGTGAAGTTAAGGGAATTGCAAGTCGCTGAGACTGGCTTCAACTCCAGAAGAGCAACAAAATATTGTGAAATGGACGGTTTATGGCTCCAACTGCTTAGTTATTTCTGAGCAGTATCCTGAACTGAAAATAAATATCTTTATGGTTTCGAAGAAGAGAAGATGACCACGATCCGACTTAATAACGAGGTCTTTGAGCAAGTTTAGACAAACAATTAAGTAAAAAGTCCTACAATTCCAGTATTATCAATCATATATTTGTTTCAACGAAAGTACTCCTTTTGAAGCAGAAAGAACTAAAAAACGTTGAAAAGCGATGAATTGAACACGTTGTACGAGACATAAACGGTACTCAAAAATTTTTCGCGCTAACTCGTTAGTTTGCGGCTCTTAATGAATAAAAATCGTACACGCTCACAAACCATGTATTTATCCAAATACAAGCTACTCAGAATTTTACCCTATAACTACAAAGATATTTCTTTTTGAGTTTACAGAATGCCTTTATTGACCGCTCTTTATACCGACCAACTCTTTGTCAATCGTGTCTTAAGAATCACCTTGTCGTCGATTTTGACTTTGACGCGAGGAGACTATGCAGACTACTAAAACGAGAATAAATTACCTAATTCTGATTTCTGCAAAAACATGCTTGAGTTTAACGTCCTTGCTTGACAATGCAATGTTATCGATTAGAACAGTTGCTGATCAAGTCGTTTTACTATCAAAATGGCTGTGAACCGAGTTTTTCCAATCTAAAGGCTTTGAATCGAATCTTCGATCTAATTGGTTGATGATCGAGTCTTTCGATCTAATTGGTTGATGATCGAGTCTTTCGATCTAATTGGTTAATGATCGAGTTTTTCGATCTAATTGGTTGATGATCGAGTCTTTCGATCTAACTGGTTGATGATCGAGTCTTTCGATCTAATTGGTTGATGATCCAGTCTTTCGATCTAACTGGTTGATGATCGAGTCTTTCGATCTGATTGGTTGTGAATCAAGTCTTTCAATCGAGTTAGTTGTGGATCAAGTCTTTTGATCCCATTGGTTGATGATCGAGTCTTTCGATCTAATAGGTTGTAAAATCGAGTCTTTAGTCTTTCGATCTAATTGGGTGTGAATAGAGCTTTTCCAGTTCAAAGACTGTGAATCGAGTCTTTCGATCCAGTTAGTTCATAGTTGTGAATCAAGCCTTTTGATCCAACTGGTTGTTAATCAAGTCTTTCGATCTAACTGGTTCGTTGTGAATCAAGTTTTTCCAATCCAAATTAAGGCTGTGGATCGAGTGTTTCGATCCAGTTACTTGTGGATCAAGTCTTTTGATCCCACTGGTTGATGATCGAGTCTTTCGATCCATTTGATTTTGGATCAAGTCTTTTGATCTAGTCGGTTGTGTGTCAAGTTTTTTCGATCCAATTGCCTGTGAAATACGTTTTTGTATCCAATTGGTTGATGATCGATTCTTTTCGATCCAGTTGGTTGTTGATTGAGTCTTTTTGATCCAATTGGTTGTGAACCGAGTCTTTCGATCCAGTTGGTTATTAATTGAGTCTTTCTATTCAACTGAATGTAAATTGAGTCCTTTCGATCCAGCTAGTTGTTACTTAAGCCTTTCAATCAAGTTGATTGTGGATCGAGACAATCAATTCATTTTGTCGTGGACCGAGTCCTTGATCCAACTAGTTGAAATCAAGTCTTTTAGTTCAAATTTACCTGTGAAACACGTTTTTCAATCCAGTATGTTTTGGATTGAGTCTTTCAATCCAATTAATTGCGGATCGAGTTTTTCGATGCAATTAGTTGCAGATTGGTCTTTCGATCCCATTAGTTGCAGATCAAGTCTTTCGATCCAATTGACTGTGAACTGAGTCTTTTGATCCAGTTGGTTCTGGGTCAAGTCTTACGATCAAATGGCCTGGGAACCGAGTCTTTTGATCAGTTGATTGCAGATCGAGTCTTTTGATCAAATGGGTTGTAAATAGAATCTTTCGATTTAGTTGGTTGTAGATTAAGTCTTTCGTTTCATTTGTTTGTTACTGACTACCCATAAAATATAAACCAATGAGTTAATCACAAAAATCTACAAAATCCTTTTTAAAAACTTATTTCTGTTAGCAGAGAAAACTCCGTTTCAAAAACAGTTGGTAAACCCGCTGCTGTCTGCTGCAAAGCTTAAGAGGTCAAACTGCAAAATAAAAATCTGCCCTTTTTAGTTTGAGGGCGTGTAATAACCGAGCACGCAGCTGATTGGCTAAGATTCTTTTTTCTATTGTTACATGTTTTGTCTTGTCTAGTCTTGGACCCGTTTCAATACCTCGACTCCAGGTAGTGAAAAACGACAAACGGAAAAAGGGTGCCAAATTTTCGGAGTACTGAGCATGCGTATTTTCTTCTCAGTGACTTCTTAGTTTACAAAATTATAGAGATAGCAGCACATCCAACCAGCTTTCTCGTATCTAGGTACGGACCACTCAAGCTGTCGAAACAAAAACATAAAAAAATCCAAACAAAATTCGAAAATAGTTTTGTTTATTATATCCACTGATTAAATTGCAGTTCTTTATATCATGAGATGATATTACAGTGATCCATTAGAGTGAAATATATCTATCATATCAAAACATATACCTCCCATATTTACATAGTTTATTGAGGATGTCTCCCTTTATTATGCATAAATCCCAAAATTTAATAGGTAAAATTGTCGTTCTAGAATTGAAAAATCTAAGTTAAATTCAACTCGAGTTTCGGTTAATCGAATGATTACGATGCTCACTGTGTAAAATAGCAAGAATCTTTGCTGCATATACTAGATTATACCTTGCATATCATATGTTTTTGTTACCTGTGTTTTGATTTTCTAGGAAGTGCAAATAATAAAAACCAAAACGCACACATGTGCCTACATACACACACGCTTGTATCCCTGTTGCATGACAAGGCTGAACCCCTTCCACACATTAAAGAAAACAAACTAAGGGGAACTCATACTAACATTCAAACAGATGGTCAATTTTTTTAACAAATGAAACATTCTTAAAATCAAACCCTTATGCATTTCATTTATTTTAAGAAACGAAAATGAAAAATTTAAAGCAAATGTTTAAACCAAGGTCTTACAAGCTTTCGTATGGTAAATCTGCGAGACTAATTTAGGATAAAGCTTATAATCTTAATAATATAGTCTTAGTAAAGATACACTGACGAACAAGTCACTGAGGAGCAAGTCACCAACTTGTCAACCGACTGTTTGGCAGTAATTTGGTAAGTAAGATTTGTAGTTCAAAAGTTTCCTTGGTACTGTATCAGAACACATAAAAATGTAAGCTGGCGTTTTGTAAAATACGTTTTAAAGAATTATTATGATGCAAAAACACTTCTCGAATTAAAGCTTACTTCAACAAACTTTGAGCTTAACTAAATATAACACTGTGCATTTCCTTAATCAGTACTTGTCGTTAAAGGATGTCTTTTGTCCTGAAGAAAAAGAAATGAAATAAATTAAAACAATTACAAAATTAAAAAGGACTTGCAGAATACTAGTAGTAGTAATCATATAAAATATATTAGAAATATATTAAGCTTCTCCACATAATAACCTCTGACCCCTAACTGCAAATTGAGCCCATGGCACTCTGTTTACCAGGCTGATGGCCACTGAGCTATGTACCTGTTCTTGTAGATAAACCATTTACCATAATAAAAAAGTAAGTCTAACGACAGTATTAAAACGGTTGTTAGGTTTCATTTGGTAAACGGTTATCACACATATATATTTTAGTTTTGAAAGTTTGGTCTAATTTGTCTCTCACTAAATAGATCTTGTGTCTCTAAAATAACAAGAGTTATATCAATTGAAAAATATATATATTTACCCACTTTTTGAATCCTAACGTAGTGCTAACTTCCGTTCAATGCTATAAAAAAGCTACGTTTAGTTTTTTGTCTCTTATCTCTACAATCACCTTTTTCCAAAAAAAGCCTCATTGTTTTCTGAAAACGACTCATACTTGAAAGAAGCATGGAAAAAGATTTTTTTAAACCTTTTATTGAACATGTTATTCGTTTTAGTGTTTCAAAAATTCATTCAACTTATGCCTGCAATTTATTCCACGGCTATCAAGGGTTCCCCTATAAAACTATTTTTTACTACGGCATCCCTTACCCATGCCCCGTTTTTAATTATACAATAGATGTTAACAGCATTAGTAGTGAATATATATTTTCATTTTCTACCTACCCAGGTGAATTACCAACACCCAGTTTGTCATCGCTATGATAGGCAACTTGCGCCTGCGTATTTTGAGGTTGACTGCTGGTCGCAACATCGCGTCCTTCTTCCGTTCTTACATCTAGCAAACTTTCCCCAGTTCCTGTTTGGCGATTATGGAGCTAGAAATATCAAGAAAAAATGATCGAAAAGAAAATATTGTATGGGCGCGTAGCGATACGAATTATATCTTCAGCCGGAACTGAAAATATCCGATGATATAATGAATGAATGAGGGATTTTCAAAACGATAAATAAAATCCATGCCTTTAAGAGACCAAGATACATTCTGTTTTTATAGGTAATCGAATGAGGCCGATCGGAATTTAGATAAAAATCACGCGTTTCTTGGCCAAATTCTAATCAATTGGCCTAGCATTTATGCGAGATGGTGAATTTTTTTTAAATGTGAAAGAAAGACATGGGGCAGCAGTTAGCGGCGCTGGATTTACATGCGGTTGACCATGATTAAACTCTGCTCTGAATGGAATTGTTTTGGTGATTTTAGAGCTAAATTAACCACGCTTTTCAAATATACGATTTTAACTAAAGCAATCCAGTTGCTCAGGGTCAAGTGCTAAAATTAGCTAGAAAATTAAGCAAATCGCTCTGGCGAAAATAGAAACTTTGAAGAATCTTCCAAAAAGAAATTAATAGAAAGTAAAAAATTACGAAAACACATTTCATGAAAATTTCATCTTATCAAAAAATAGCACCAAATGATTGGTAAAAAAAATGTTTAGTACTAAATTGTAAATTTGTTAAGCAACTTGATTAAAAGCATCAAACAAACTGCAGTAAAAACTGACATTATAGAACAACGCATGTTGTAGATTTTCAAATATATTGTTATTTGTTTGTTAAGCAACTTGAGGGATGAAAATGGAATTCACCAAAGCAGCTCGAGGCCTGACCATGAAAGTGGAGTTGCCAATAAAAAAACATGTAACCAGCTGGTTTTCCTCCAACCAGTTTATGACAACTAAAAAACTCCTTGGGAAGCTACCATAGAGTCTACATTTTTTTCTTGCATAGATAAAAAGAACAAGTTTTCGAAGAGCAGATGCCTCGGTATTCCATAATAACCAAGTAATAAGGCATGTATTTTTTTCTTTTACATGTTGCATAGAAGCCAATATTATCAACAAATAGTAAAATTATAAAATACGCTTACTTACCTGGTGTATGTACATCATGCTAGTGTTCATAAGTGACTCAGTTTGCTGAGCCCGTTGTTGTGGTGTGTCAGCAGTTGCTCCCCGCACAGCAGAGCCCATTGGGTCACTGAGAGACATTGGTTGTATATAGGGCAGTGCATGAAGCTAAGCGTAAAAATTTTACAACAAACAGTGTTAGTAAATAATAGCGGTCAAACACAAATCTTGCGATCTAATAGGTTACTCTACAAGAGCTCTAACTTTTAGCAACAAACTAGTGAACAAAACAGTAAAGTGGATTAAAATGCTACTTTAGTTGCAATTTTATAATTTTGCTGTTGAATGCTTAATTCCTCTTTTCATTATTTATTCTTTTCAATTCTGAAGAAACAAGTACAATAGAAAAAAGAACTCCCGTTTCATTTGCTAACGCAAAGGCAAACAGAGACAGTTTTGAAAAACTGGCAATCGTGATCTTGTGGTTTTTATCTCTTTTAAAAGCGAAGCTACTGTGTTTTTGTGTTAAATGAACGAACAATAGAACACGACATTTATAAGTTTTTCTCATCAAAAACACAGTAGTAATCATACAAATTGTAAGCCTAAGAGACCAAGGTGTATATTTCACCTCGTGGCCCATTTGGGAGGCCAGCTAGCACATAGCTGATTTCGTTTTACTGACGGTTTCCGAACACCGTTATTACACGTTGAGAAGCAGTAACATTTTCCGAAGTTTACCATCTCGGTAAACACGGCCAATCAGAAAGCTACAAATGTACTTTCAATATGAAGTAACTTCACGGAAGTGTCCAAAAGACTATGTGAACTCTTCCTTATTTTTCTTAACGCTTGTTGCCAATAGACCCTTTGCAGGTAGGGGTCACGTGACCACAGCCACCTTAAATCAATAAACTATGACAAAATGGTATCCAGAAATGGAAAGAGCAGGTTGACATTAGTAAAATAGCAAAGTTTCAACTATTGACTTCAAATAATTATGTAAAAAATGACAAGCAACAGAAAATGGGATTTTTTCTAAGGATTTGTATGACTGGTGAGCAAGTCTTGTTCACCAGTACCATTTTCACATACATTTTCTTAGAAAAAATTTGATCTTATATTCGCTGTCATTTTTGAAGTACTTAACGTTGAGACTTGAAACTATACCTTGTAACTAATGTTAACCTGCTCTTTCCATTTCTGAACATCATTTTGTCATAGCTAATTAATTGTGGTCACGTGACCAAGTACTGCAAAGGGTCTATTGCTTGGAATAATTACCGATGTTACTCACAACTAGTACGTAATGTTGAACATTTGAGTGATTGCGGTCCATCACATAAATTTACACAAACGTCCAAAAAGACCAAGTGAACTGTTCCCTGTGTATCTTCGGTCATTTAATACTTGTTGACAATTGCCGAGAATGTTACTTAGAGTTAGCCACTAGTCACACGAATGGTTCTTTAGTTATTTTGTCCTCAACTCGTCAACACACAGTGAAACATATACTTACACTGTTAATTGATCTTAGGTCTGGAAGAGAGTAAGGTTCTGACGTGGTACTGGTGTTAAACGCTAAGCCTTCTTGTTCAGCTGGTGGAAATAACGTAAATCATAGTTTTATTTTTTTCATATCAAAACCACTCGTATTTTAAAGCAATCACGATAGTTTTTAATTTAACAGATATATTGCGCCAAACTTCTGCTTTCGTCAGTGTTTGCAGAATGAAAGTAAACATGTCTGTTAACTGAAAACTGTCATGTTTGCTTTCAAATTTTCGTCAAAGCCCTGCTATTTTCTTAATCTACTTATACATGTACTTAGACGTAAAACACCTTCGTTGAATACCAGTTTAGGCAGCTTTAAAGATTGGAACTTCTGGTAAAGTTGGGAACAGTTTACGTACTTTAACAAACCTCATAGCAGTTGCTTATTGCTTAAGTTAGCAAAATAACTTCACCTCCACCCTAAAAGGTTTCTTTCTCTCTCAACAGCAGTACACCACGTAATACATGAACAACCTCCCTTCTGTCTACCCCTGTAGAGTGTTCTGGTTAAAACAATATTGCTCTAGTTCGTTGCGTCTCTACGTAGTGACCAAAAGGTTTTTCGTCTCCACTTCCGAATCCGTTTACTAAGAGGTTTTGTTCTTACAATCTCTATATTTGACCAACATAAAAACCTTTTTAATGTAAATTTCTTACCGTTTTCCTTGATTGTACTTATGAAGTGCATTCCATCTTCACTTGGTCTCCAATTTGGGTTGCGTATCTAAAATGCGTTATAAAATGATACAGTGTAACTGTGGCTTCATTACGTGTAGAAATACTAATTATTTTCTCACTGCACGAAAACGATGCTTTTGCTTTTGAGCTAGACTCCATTGGTAGAAAAAAATAATTTCGGACTACACAACTTGATTATTGCGTTCGACGAAGGAGAACGCATTTTAATCTTGAAGTTACTCGCGGGCTCAGGGCTTGAACCTATCGGAGCATTTTGGTAGATACGTATGGACGGCAGGTAAATGCCTCGATTTCGTGCGATCGTGGGGCATTGGTGTCTACGTCGATCAGTAACGTTTTTCGACGTCGGTGTTTTCTTGGCTGTGTCTTGGAGCGAGTGAAGGTTTGTTGATTTGCGTTTAAAACTGTTGCGCAGAAATATGAGTGGAGATTTTTATCATAACATCAGGGGGTTGATATGCAGTGATATATTTTCTAGGAAAAAAACGCTGTTTTTTTACTCGATGGTGAGTTTCGAGCAAAATTTTGCATGTCATTCGTCGAACGCATTCACTATAACCTTTGATTATTACTAGTATATACCTATGACTGTGAACATGTTGTTAATTCTGTGGCTAATTATGCCAACGACTTTGGCTATGACTATAGCTGTGACTATGACTAGAGCTATGACCATGCCTAGACGTCTGACTATGAATATGACTATAACTGTTAAAATAACTGTTGCAATCACTTTAAACTATGGTTTTGACAATGACAAAGACAATGACTATGGCTAAGACCTCTGGCTAAGACTATAGCTGTAACTACGTCATTGAATATGGCGACGACAATGACTGTGACTACAGATATATGACTATGACTTTTTATGGCTATGAGAATTTCCTTGACTTCGGGCTAAGGCAATAGCTGTGACTATAACTATGACTATGACAATGGCTATGATGATTATGATTGTCTATACAGCTATGACTACATCATATAAGTTTGGCTATTTTACGATTACATAATTATAACTGTCAACACAACAGTTCAAACATACACGAAATTTATACTTACTGAAAAATGAACGAGGGACAACTCTGTTTTTCCATTTTCTGCTTGTTCGTATTGACTGGCTCTAGTAAGTCCTTCTGAAAGCCACTGTTGGCACAAAACAAGTATTCAATGCAAGTATTTCAACTGTTAATGCTATGAACTCAAAGAAACACAGAAGGAAACGACAGCTGAAGTAAGGATGAGAAAAAAAGATTCAAAAAATTCTTTCTACTTTTTACAACTACTTCTACCACTAGTACCGCTACTACTAGTAATAATAACAATAATATTAACAACAGAAATAATACTAATAAAAATGAAAATAAATCGAGATTTGTTGGTAAATCAACTAGGTGAAATGAATTCTTATTTTTTTGCAGAGAAAAACCTTTTGAGTCAAACCTCAGACCACGTTCAAAGCTTTGGAAACCATCCCAGGTGGAACAAGTGGAAAGCGGTAATGAATAACATTAGACAAACATGGCTTACTAAGAAGGTTCTCAACAGCTTGATTCTCACCTCTGGATTTCCATGCTTCTTCACGTCCAGCTGAGCAAAAGAGCACACATCACCAACACCAACAACTTCAACCGTGAAGTTATGAAAGAAATCCACAATGTCTAAAGCTTTGTACCTCAGACTGAACATGAGTAGGAAAGGCGTTACCAGGGGGCTGAGCAGCTCCTCGAGTACAAACACCTAAAAACGCAGGGTAATTGTAAAAACTAGTGAAAACATTCAATAAAGCTCCGCTCTATAAGTAGAAGAGTCGGGGAGAAAGAAATCAGAAATGTGTTGTCTATTGCATCTTTAATTATTTTAAATTTTGTTTTGGTTAGACTTTGCAGGATGTAGAAATAAAGAAGAAATAGGGGAGGGGAAGATGGAGGACAAGGAGGAGGCGTAGGTAGATGGGTGGAGGAGGAGGAGGAGGAGGAGGCGGGGAGGCCGAAAAAGAGGAGGAGAATTAGAAAAAGGTAAAAGAGTAATAATACGTGGAGGAGTAGTAGGAGGAAGTATGGAGGAATAGGATTAGGTGGTGTAGAAGGAGGAGGGCTAGGAGGAGGAGGAGGAGGCAGAGATAGGAGGAGGAGGCAGAGGTAGAAGGAGGAAGAGAGTTATGAGGAAGGCTAGGAGGAGAAATAATGAGGGGGACGGCGACAAGGAGTAGTAGAAAGATCTGTAGTAGAAGTAATAATAATAATAGTAATGATAATAATAATGATAATAATAATAATAATAATAATAATAATTTAGGAGGAGGAATTAAAGAACTGAAAGAAAGTTTGAAATGTATTTTCGAGAACGTTAATGATAAAGAACTCGAATCTCTTGCTCGAGAAATGCAAAAAACTGTACTCTAGGAAAGCGAGTCACTAATGAGAAAAGTATTATCTGGACTGTTGACATGAGGATGTGTCTTCTATTTAACTAACAAATTTTGGTAGTTAAAGTCTTCCCCAATCTCATCTAAATGAGAAGGAGGGGGGCACTTAGGCCTTATAAATGACGATGTTCTATTTTATGATCTAGATTTTTTATCATATAGAGTTTATTTTGTGAAATAGGATAAAGTGTATATGTGGTTCATTCAAGAGACAAAAGTATTTATTAATCCTTAAAACAAACGTCAAGGTTTACAAGAGTAAAAATACATGAAAGCTAACTAATTTACAAGAATAAAAATAGATAAAGCTAACTAATCTAAAACATAATACATGTGTTAGAAAATTACATAAAATAGCACCTACTGTTTAAAAAGACATTTGTTGATAAAACATTTCTTAAATCTTTCAGTTCTTATTTTAGGTAATAAGTCATGTGTTTTTCGACGGCTAAATTTTCTTTTAGATGGCAAAAGGTCATTTAATGGATGTCTAGGGACACTAAGCATGTCACTCCACATTCTCAAATCCCTCTAACGGATGATCTGCTGGATGGGAGCAACATACTCAATGTACCTAAACTTTTAAGTAAAAATAATGGAAGTATGAAAACAGCAATAAGTCCAAGTGCACTAGCACAACAAAATTACATGCGTGCGTCATGCTGTCATTAAGTCGTTTTACGTGAATCAAGTGCACGTGTAAGACTTGGTGTAAATTGACCTTAAGAAATCATTAAGTAAAAGGATTAATGAGCTAATTTTTATAGCTATGATTATGGCTTTGACTATGCCTGTGACTAGACTATAGCAACAAGCTGCATTGCGTAAAAAGAGCTTAAAAAATCATCGAGTGAGTAAAAGAATTACGCTTTGCGTGTCACTTACTATTTTGTACTGGAAGAGTAGCGCGAACTGATCTCGGACCTAGAATAAGAGAAAGACAAGTCTTTTTAGCTAAAAAGATAATGATGGAAAATAAACAATTGCTTTTATTCTTTTAGCGTTCTTTCAACAGATAAACAAGCTTATGTTACAGAGAGGTTAAAAACTTAGAACATAGAGAAAAACCGTCGGAGTTACATTGCGATCGATAATCTTAGTACAAGTGCGACGGCAAGAACACAACATCTGATTGGCCGAGACGTTCGTGGATAAGCTCGTGGTTAGACGATCTTTGTTGTTACGTACGAAATTCGAGCAATTGCAAAAGAGAAACCTGAATACAAATCCAGCTTCAACGGGAATTAGTATAGGTAATCATACGGTATCGAGTTCAATTTGGAAATAATTTGCACGAGTGAGTTTTTCAGAAAAGTATGAAAATTGCATGAGCCCGTAGGGTGAATGCAATTTGAGCTTTTTTGAAAAACGCACGAGTGCAAATTATTTCCAAATTGAACGAGAAATCGTATGATTACTTATTAATAATATACATGAAAAAATTAAAA
>JAOEHV020164264.1:0-13857 GCA_025447995.2 Isaurus tuberculatus | reverse complement strand
AAGCTTACTCAGCTTTCCATCCTTACGAGGTCGGTAAATGAGTACCAGCTTCGGCTGGGAGCTAACCTGCGATGGAACAGTGTCCCGTCCAGGGGGAGTCAAAGACTCTCATCCGCTTAACACTACGGAAACCGGAGATAAGCGCCGGCTTCATGGGCCAGTAGGCTCGGAAAAGAATTTAGCTTTAGTAATATCTTGGAAGCACAATTGTTTCTATTAAATACGATTTTTTTTCTTTGCTTACAGCCTGGCTGTGACGAAAAATCCTTCGGGATCGACGTAGCCAAATTAGCCGGTATTCCGGTCGCCGTGGAAAAGCGAGCGAGAAATATTCTTTCAAAACTTGAAAAGGATGAAGCTGTGTTCTCAGGCTCAAAGATGAATTCTCATGAACCAAACGCAGAGAGAATTTGGGACGAGAAAAATTTAGCAGCTGAAAAATGCGAACTTATTAAACACAACTATGAACTCAAACAAAACTTTTTAAACCCGTTCCTTTCGCTTGACCCGAATTCAATTACGCCTAAACAAGCTCTAGAAATCGTTTACCGTCTTCATAGTAAGGCAACAAAGTCTATTGTTTAAGGCCTAGTGCATGCTAATAGAGTACGCATAATATAAACTAAGCTAAAATAAGGATAAAATCAGTTACGAGCATAGATAACGCGTCATGTAGCGAGCCAGAAGACTCCGTCACATCTGCTCCTAAAACTCCTTAAAGTGCTACTAACACCAAAAATTTTTTTTCATCTACTGAAAGTGTTTGGAAAATAAGAACGTTTAAAGAAAGAATTTTCAAAATCGGTCGTATTCTCGATTTTTTATAAGCATTTGAAACTCGCTTTTTGATGCTTAACGACCGCGTTTTAGGGGGACTGGGTTGTGACGTCATTCCCGACCATCAAATCTTTAATTTGGATCAAAAAACCGCTCAAAACACAGCAAAATGGACACGATTAAGTCAAAGATTTTCGATTCAGAAGTACATTACATTTTTCCTATTTGTGTTTAGAAAATAGCACGTTGAGCAATAGTAGAAAGGTCGGGAATGACGTCAAGACCCAGTCCCCCGACAACGCGGTCGTTAACCAAGATGGCCTCAAATTTTGCTAGTTTGAGCCACTGTAGAAAAAAAACTATTTGACCAAATTCAAAAAATTTTCTCGCAGAAGTACTTAAAATTATATGTTAAATGATTTGAGCCAAAAAATTTTTTAGTGTTAGTAGCACTTTAACTTAAACTTGAAGGGCTAAGGAGCGTTTTTAAGAATGGGGGGGGGTGCAAACTTTTGAGGTGGAGTGCGGACATCATAATGAGAACTAAAACTAAAGTCAGGGAAAAAAGTGGGGGGGGGGGCAACTGCCCCCGTTGCGCCCGCCCCTCTCTTGCGCCGCGGCCCCTGAACTTTCACAACTAAAAAAAAATTGGCGCTATGTAAAAAAAAAACAAAATTGTTGTCGTTGCCGTTGTTGTTCCTAACGATACACAAATCAAAGATCAGCCGGTCCATGGGCGACTAGCAGGCTGTTAAACCTTCTTAGTAGGTGAACAGTGCGAAGTTAGTAAAAAATGATAACAGTATCGGCATTTTCTCATGTTTGTTTCTTTGAGTTTGCCTGTTTGGAAGATCGAAAATCGAAGCAAAGTTGATTAAACTATTTATTATATGGCTAGATAGTTTCCTGCAATCTGATTGGCTGCTGAGAGGGCAAGATTTCCCCGTAAGGACCGGTCATTATGAGATTTTTTTTTCTTTTTTTGAAAAAATCATTTTGCTTGTTTTTTAAGACGACTGCCGATTCGGCTGAGTGAACATCGTTTGAAATGAGCGCGCGCGCACAAGCGGATATGGAAATTAACTTCCGGTGTTTGTTTCGTTTTCTTCCGAAAATAGACTAAAGGCCATATAATAACTTATTAACTTCGTCCGTTCTATCATTACAGGGAAATCTCAGACCTCTGTCTTGTTGTAATGACCTCGCGGACAGCAAGGCCTCGGTCTGAGATTTTCCTGTAATGACCTCACTCTCGGTTAATAAGTAGTATATATTTGTGTTTTTTTGTCAAGCTTTATCCGCAGCAAACGAGGAATCAACAGATCTTATTTATGTTTCTAAATTCTAAATCAAGATAAACTACGACAAATTAAGAAAAAAAAAACTATTACAAAACTCATGGTTAAATAGCAAAGTCTTTTCAGTGTTTATGCATGTATAGGTTTTCTATTTAAACCCCTTCCGCTGGGTTGCTATGAGGTCAGCTTACACACCCACACACAAAAAATTTCTAGCTCAATTTAAAAACCAACAAATTTATCTCGGATATTACATCATATAACTTGAATCGGGTTATTCACCTTCTTTTTCAGACTGTAAGTTTTCATTTTTGCTCATTCAAGGGAAAAATTTTTTACATACGTGCTTTACAAATTTAGTTGTTAAACAAAACGCGTGCAATAGTATGATGTACATTCAATCTTAAAAAAACTTAATTTCTAAAAAATTTACACCATCGTGATAATTAATTGCTTTCTTTGTAACTGAATGGCTTTTTTTAGCAAACGTGTGAAATAGAATGAAGGAATGTTTCTATTAAAAACTGCAATTCTCAAACGTATTCGTACTTCAAAACTGAATGTAGGAAATTTAAAAAACTCAAAGGGAAAAAAGAAAAAAAAACTCCAAATAAATTTAAAAAAGAAAAAAAAACTCTAAATACGTTATTCATTCCAAACACAACAAATTTTCAATATAAACACCAATATTCGACTTCCACGTGGTAGCATACAGCACTGCCGAAAAGCACATGAACGTGACTTCACCGACAAAAGAAACACGCGCTACGATTGGCCAACTTGAAAAAAAAAAACTTTCGTTACGATTGGCTCAATCGAAAACTATGATAAGCTTCTGTATTACGTCATTAAAAATTACCATGTGTTACGCTCAATCTCGTCTAATCGTGCACGGCTCTAAATTCTGCCGTCTCACAAGCCTCGCATCTTTGCTTGGCAGGCTCACTGGCGATAAATTTTAACAGCGCTAAAAAATTCCTTTTACACTAGATTCCAACAGACCTCTAGTTACGTAACCTATTTATTTATTTATTTATTGCATACCGAAACAACTGAGGACAGATGCGAAAAACAAAACGTTTCGACAGAGGAAAAATTAGAAACATCTTGTTTTTGACTCTTTGTTGTTGTCTGATCGGATAAAAGAACCTATGCCTCTACGTCTCGCCTATTGTGCAATTAACAAAATTAAACGAAAATTATCACTTAATTATTTCTTTTGTTAATGGCACAAGGAATAACTTACCCCACACACAGACCAAGCGGCTCTGATTATTTCAAAGCGAGATTTACTACGTTAATGGGAGTAAATGCAAAATAATGGATATTTAGGACAATATCATGATGAACAAACGTGCCAATAAAAGGCAACTTTTTCATCGTACAGTGAAAATGACGTTTACAATAAACATGTTAGTTATAAAGAAAAAAGTGATAATGGAGAGCGAAAAATAAACTCTGGTGTCATTTAGTTGTTTTTATGCTATTCTCTCCTCGAAAAACTTCTGTCTTTTCCTATTTGTTCAAGAAAAAAGTCACGTTTTGCCATAATTACATCTTTGATTGGCTTTTGGTTATTTTTTCTCTTCTAAGTAGAGAAAACTGATTTATATTTTGAAATTATAGACAGACATTACGTGTACAAATTTTCAAATGAACGATGATGGAAGTCAAATTTGAATTACGAAACGTTTTTAATTGTGGGATAGCGGAGAGAGCAATATTTATCTTCTGCGTTGTCAAGAGTAAACAAGCCGTTTATAGTTTCTATCAAAGCAAATAAGAACTTTTTGAAATACCTTTATCTTGTTTGGAATTTTTTTTAAAAAAAAAACATTCTTTTCAAAGAAAATATGTTTTCTTCATCCCCGCATGTAAAGCAGAAAAAAGATAATCGACGAACTTGTAATGACAAAACAACAGAGGTCATTTTGAAAAAGAACGCTGAGTTAACGAAAAAGTTGGCGGTAAAGCTTGCCGAAATCGAGGAGGAAGAAGCGCAGTGGAAAATAAATTACAAGGGAGAAGTGAGAGAAATAAAACAGCAGCTTGTTACTTCACTTGCCGCAGCTCATGCAAAGAAATCAAAAGCACATGGAGCTCTGATGAAAATTGAACTAGCCGATAACAAAACTATAAAAGAAAAACAGATAAATTTCTTTGTCGGAGAAAAAGAAAACAAACACGCTCTTCAAATAAACGGAACTGTTAAGGAAAAGACAAGAGCAAACTGCTATAATGAGAGGGAGAAGCTCTTTATTCAACGAAAGAAACTTCCCAATTTAAGGCTAATGGCGAAACAAAAGGAAGGAACCGCCCTTCCTTTAGCTGGCGATAAAGAAACACCAAGTGAATTAGAAAACACGATTGTGCCACACTCTTTGTCAAGAATTTCAAATCTGCCTTCGTGTGTAACTCCAACGAGATGTGAAATATACAACAACGAAATTGAAATAAACAATAAAAAGTTAATCCCACGGGTTAGTACTGCACCTGAACTGATAACTGACAAATTGACCACAAACTCTGTTGAATCAAATGATGACCGCAGAAAAATGATAGAGAAGTATTTGAAAATTGATGGCTCGCAGAGATTTAAGGATAATTCGGAAACAAAGACTTTCAGTCCCAAACCGACAAAACGAAAAGCACAAACACAAAGAAACAAAACCATGAATAGAGCTATGGATCCCTTGTCAAAAACATCTCAAAAACCAACTGAGAAGAAATTTTTAAAGTCTTCGAAAATTCAAAAGACAACTTTTCCTGGATCAAAAATGCACATTAAAAAAGAACAAATGGAAACAAATGAACCTGAACTGGCCGTTGAGAAAGTTTCAAAAAGTCCATCTTCGGGTTTCATGAATGGAACTCTTTATAATTCTTCGATCAAAAACACGATGGTGGTAGTGGAAAACACTTCTTGTCCACTCGAGTGTTTTAAGGAAGACACAAACAACGAAACAATTGAAAACTTTTCTAATTATATAATTTCAGCTGGGAGTTCTGATCTATTCGAGGAAGTTTTAAGTTTAAAACTGGAAGAAGAAGCGCCAAATTTCAAAAATGAAGAAGGGCTAAGTTCAGAAAAGCCAGCGTTGAGTTTCAGAAATCGATTGTTGAGTTTGAATAAAAAATCTATTACCTCGACCAAAAGTTCTCCGACTACATTGAAGGACAATGCAGAAAAACCGACGCTTCCGATTTGCTCAAATGTCGTTTGCAGTAGCGAAGAAAAAGTAGAGGACTATTTAAAGAATAGCATAGCTACAGAAGGCAGACCAGAAATTCGAAGAATTAGCGTTAAGCTATCCTCTCCAAGCTTGTTACAGAACTATGAACATAGAAATCAAAAAGCAAACTTAACAAAAAACCATGGATATGACACATGGTATAAGAGGAAATCTCTATTTGAAGAAGGTGCTTTTGAGGAAATTCCCCAAATTGATGAAGAAAAGTTGCCTCCTTTGTCTTCTGGTTGTTACGGAAACTTCAAGTGGCGTGAGGCACTGAAACGAATTACAGCTTCAGCGAGCTTCAAAAGACATATGAAACCGTCCGCTCCGCTAGTGCAGCCAGCAGAAGACAAGGAAGACAAGGAAGATAAGGATATGGTGGGCCAGTGGTCAACCAACTCTCACATAACCAAAAGGAAAAGATGATCTATAATATAATCTTGCACTGAAATCGAAAACTTGCAGAGTTTAGTAGGACTATTGACACGTGGTCAATTTTTTTTGCCCATGTAACAGAATCCACATGCAGAAGTTCTGGATTCCGGATTCTGACTCTTTGGATTCCGGATTCCACTCTTTTGTATTCTGGATTCCAAGATAAGCCTATAATAATAATAATAGGACATTTATATAGCGCTTATCCAATACTGCCCTAAGCGCTTCACAAGTGATTACAGGGTTTGACAGTTGAGGGTCTTAGATAGTCCGCTAGTGCGGCTCACATATATTTTAACAAGAAATGCCCTCAGAAGAAGAGACAGACCACAACACCGGGATCACTACCCTACTCTTATCGACAAGTGCGTGGGTTCTTTTAAGTTCCCCGATAGAGGGTCGAGAGACTGGACCTACGGTTTAACGTCCTTATCCTATTTACTGGATTCTGAACTCTGAGCACTTTGGATTCCGGATTCCAAATCAAATCTGGATTCCAGATTCCAACAATCAAATTTTGCTGGATTCCAGATTCTGTTACACGGGGCGAATTTTTAATAGGCCCTGGTTGTGTAAAACGAACGCTTGTTTCTTTACCAGATACTTTGGTTTCCAATAAATGTTTTTGAACTTTATTAATGCATTTTGGTCTTTCTACCTCAATGAAACAAAAATAATAAGATCTCTTAACCTCACGGATTTTTGCCTTCAGCCTCAAAGGCTATAAATGTATAATTCATTTGTTTTCGTTTTCAAAGTGTTCAATATATATTAGTATATGTTCAAGGCAATGTTTGTCTGTTGTCTCGTCAGATAGTTCAGAAACATGGCTATGGCTGAAAATGAACTAGCTACAAATTGCCAAGTTTATAGAACCAAGGAAGATATGCAAAGACAGTACACACTGGAGATGTCGCTTCTTAAAACCTGAAAAAAACCTTTGTAAGGAACTTGAAAACACTACTTTTATTTGTTGAGACATTACGAGTCACATACATTACCCAGAAAAATATGAAAAAATTTATGAAAAGAAGAAAATATTAAAGAAAATGTGTGAGTTTAAACAACGTCCAAGACTGCGTGTGTTTCGTGGACCGGAGCAAAATATGAGAACATTTAAGAAAAGAAGAAATTCTGTGAGTTAAAGCCACAGTCCTGAGTCCCAGACTATGTGTGTGTTTTATGAACTCAAGAAATGTGAAAAAAAGTCAAAGAAAATGTGTGACTTAAACCACTGGAGTCCCAGACTCAACCAGAGCAAAATAGTAGAAATAAATAGAGAAAAAAATATATAAACCAAAATGCGATAGTTGAAACCATAGCAGTCCTTCAGTCTCTTTGTATTTTATCAACCCAAGCAAAACTGGGGGAGGGGGGTATCTAGGTTAATAAAAAGAGGTGTGGCTAAGGGCAAATTCTGCCTTTTTAAGAGACTGCACAGCATGTAAAAGCATGTATAGCATGAGGTTTTTAAAAAATTAATATTTTAATTTTGGAATGAAAAGCTAATCATGGCTAAAATATCAGCCCACACTTCATAGACCAAGTACCATGGCACACAAGGTGAGAGCAAATAAGTTTTATTTGCTTTTTATGGTGTATGAAATGGCAGCATGGTTGGTGCAGTTGGTAAGATCTATGCCTTCCAACCACACGGTCCCAGTTTTGATTCCTCGGCTCTACCAAAAATTGAACAACAGTGATAAATCCCTCAATCCCCTGCAATAGCTGGGTCACATGTTGACACTTATCACATACAATTAGGAATAGGAGAATATGGTTGATTCTTACGGCAAGTGTTAACCAGGCATGCAGCTCAGAATCCTAAGGCCCTGCTTATATGATCCCGGGTTAAAGGGTTGTCCCTTCCAGCTGGGACAACTTGATCTGTAGTTTATATGAGGTTTTGAACCTGGGACAACTTTGCCGTGTGTTTACATGGAAAATATCTGGCCCAGGGCCAGCAATCAAACGTGGGAAATTTTAAGCATAAACACTTGAGTTGTCCCGGGTAGAAGGGACAAACTGTTTATATGGAGAAAGTTATCTCGGTTTGAAGGGATATCTCGCCTCGGCTAGGCGATCCCTTTTTTCCCGGGACAACTTCTTCCATATAAACAGGCCCTAAGTCGTGTCTCTGACTTGCAGTTGCCAAACTTTCCAGTCTCGGTCTTGTGTGGAGCCAAAATGACATATTACTTCAAAGTCCTCACCTCTACCGAGCTTTCCAGTCACTTGCTACTGCAGTGTAATTTTAGAATGAGCAAGTTTTCGTAGCATGCCTCCATGTATTTAGTCATGTGCACACTCCCCAAAAATGTATTTCTAATCTTTTCACATACTTGATCAATGTTCAGTCAGTTTTAATCCCACTTGAAACGACTTGTTATGTCCAAGGCGTAACTTTTCGTTGATGATTGGTAAGAAAATCAACTTTTTTCTTCATTTCGTTGTTATAAAGTCGTAAAGAGTTTTCATACTTAATTCTTCTGCGCTTTATCGTTGGTTTCTCGTAGTACCGCTTCAGATTGATATCTTTGGTTTGTCCTTCTTTCATCATAACCCGGGATAAAGCCTGTATACTGGCATTAATCCCCCTCTCCCCAACAAGAATAGTCCGAGCAAGAAAACGATGGTGCGCCATCTTGAATTTTAGGTGCTTCCCAGAATGCACACCGGCCTCATTTTTGAGCAACTCCGCACCCCAAGTTACCGCGGGCCCTTTTTCTGGCTGGGCAAGATGGTGGTATGTTATGATCTATTTGTTTTGATTAGCAATGTTTGAAATTTCAAAGATCTGTATTTTTCTTCGAAAATCTCCCGTATTTCAGAAAACGTTTATTTAATCTTGAACTTTTCCAAGTATCATTTGTTAAATTTTACTTCTAAAATCTGTTCATACGTGTCAGGAAAAAGTTCGCTCTTTTTTTGATTTGTCAGTAGGCCACCTTGACGTGTCATTGTACAAAACAACCCGAAAATAAATTTATGACTTTTTTTATGAAAAATTTTACAACTAAAACTTGTTCCAACTAAAGATTGCTTATTTTTGCATTTAAGATTGTTTTTGTCGTAACAGTAATACTTTTTTAAAAGGGGTATTATTTTTTGTGATGAACTCGTCAGATTGGCCCTCGCTTTGTTTACACTGTGTCTCCCAGTCTCATCTTTTTGTTTCCATCTTTCAGCGTATTGGCTTACAGTTTAAGGCCAATCTAGAAAACGTTACCAAGTTACGACCGGATGGGGACGATTTCCGTTGGTACTTGATGGTTAGTAGATATTTTTTTAAGTGCTTATGGTAACGATGTAATACATTTTTGAAAGTATTTAAAACATAAATTTTCTTTCACTTATGATACGTTGTTTTGCCCATGCTACTGATAAGAAATTATTCATAGTACATATTGTCATATGAGTCATTCTTTAAAAAAGCTGTTGCAACAGTGAACAAGTTTTGTGTATCATTCATACCATTCAAAATCAATAATCAATTGCAAGGTACGGTGTTCGAGCAGTTAAAACTAGTATACCTTGATCAGGGTTAAAACACTTAGGTGATATCAGTCAGATTAGTACAAAGTTTTTCCTGCAGTAATCGTGGTCTTTTCCCCTCAAGAAAATTATTTTTATGATCATCTTCCTACTCATTAATATTGCCTTTTAAGTCTTATAACTGGATGTTAATAAAAATGTTTATCCATCCAGTGTATAAAATGTTATAAGATTTTATTTCCAGTAAGTAATTTATTTAAATATCTTATAACTAGAAGCATTGCTCAAGAAAAAAAAGGTGTGATAATAATAATAATTAATTTTATTGTTTTTTATTGTTATTGATTTTATCATTATTATTATTTTTTATTAATTTCTTTTCTTTTTCTTTTTTTTAATTTGATTCCTTGTAAATATACATTATATATTATATATATTACTCAACATGTATCAATTCAAGTAGCCGCAGTTTATTGCCTATATGTAGTGAGATTTACAACTGTATTCATAAGCAAATCAAGTTTCCATTATTATTATTTAATATTATAGTATTTAATATTATTATTATTATTAATAATATCAACACTATAAAGTTTGTTTATAATTATAAATAAATTAATTTTAAGGTTGTTTTCCATAAAAAAGAAACATTTTTATTTGTCTGCTTTTTGAACTGACAGTAAAAACAGTTCTTTTATATCAGTGTAATACATATTATAACAATTATTTCTTAAGATAAGGTAAATTTTGGATGTCACTTGTGTCAGATAAGATAATTTTTTGGAATCTTTATTTGTTGCTCCTAAAGTTATATCATTCCCAGATTTTGCTTCATTATTATGTTACTTATGGTCACACACTGAGCCAATAGTATCTAAAACAATTTTTTTGCAGTTGAAATGTCTTAATTGTGGCGAGGAAACAAAGACCTGGATTTACCTGTGTTTGTTGGTAGGTGTTGAAATGGTACACAGTGTAGTTTGTATAGATTGCCACTGGCAAGAGGACTTTAGAACGGACAATCCAATAAAATCAGTTTTTTGCAGGAATGATTTCCTGATGGGACAACCTAATTTTTTCACTGTGATTAACAAGTCTTGAAGTAAAAATTTTTACATATGCAAATGTCTAGTTTGATGTTTTTATTTATGGTATAACAGGAAAGCCAGCCAATCAGAGGGAGTCGGGGATCAGCCAACTTTGTGTCTAAATGTAAACTATGTGGCAGAGAGAACTCTTTAGGTGAGATCATGTAATATATACTCTTTATCTGTCAGCCATGTACTCTGTCTAAGTCAAACTATTGGGTATGTATTGTAGCTAAATCCTTTTACGAGACTAGTGGCCCATGGAGCCAGCGCTTATATCCGGTTTCTGTAGTGTTAAGTGGATGAGAGTCATTGACTGCCCCTGGACGGGACACTAATCCATTGCAGGTTAGCTCCCAGCCAAAGCTGGTACTCATTTACCGACCTCATAAGGTTGGAAAGCTGAGTAAGCTTTGGCAGAAAAGAGGGTTATGCAAGTGTTCAAATTTCGGAAAAGTTGAGGAATCGAACCTGGGACCTTGTAGTTGGAAGGCATAGATCTTACCAACTGCGCCAACTACGCTGCCTTATGTATGTATTGTAACAGAACATATTTTACTAACCTAAAGCCCTTAGAAACAGTGCAAACTTAATCTCTTGATGATCTAAAGTTTAGTAAAAGTTTGTTTGTTTTTCAGATATCATTAAGGAGAGCATCAAAGAGTATAATGTGAGTATTTTTTAAAAGCCACATTTAAAAACGATTTTGTTAAATTGAAAAACTTAATATTCAGTTGATGAATGTTAAATTTACTACGACAGTCAACCCCAGTTCTTTAGCTTCCAGCATTAAATCAGACAAAATATGCAAATAACTTTGTCTTATACGAGTCCCAACCCACTGCAAGTTCATCCTCTCAAAAAAAATTGTGGCTACAAACCTTGTTAGGATGTGAATGCAAATATTTGACGTCTGTTTCCTGAATGTTTTCCAGGTTGAGAACAGCAATCAGATGAAAACCATAGTGGCATTTGACTGTCGAGGAATGGAACCTACAGACTTTTCACCAAGGGTCAGTGCATTTGTATGATGATTAACTTTTAAAAACTTTACCTCTGATTAATTTTGGTGGTATGGTAGTTCTGTTGAAATGATGTTTGCTTCAGGCGACACAGTCTTATAATTCCAAGCCCAGCTCTGATGGAATTTGAACATTTGCACTTGATCTTCTTTTCTGCTTTTAAAAAAGTGACCCAGCTTTTTATTTTTACAAGAACAGTGAAGAAGTACTGGTGTCTGCTAGTATGATAGTCTGTACCTAACAGTACAGACTGAAACTCTTGCTAACCACAAAATCCAATGTCAAACCACTAGGATCTTAAAAAGATTTAGTTATATCTTGAAGGATCACTGAAATTTTTATAGTAAGTCTATCAAGATTTTTGATTAATCAACTGCTAAAGTCACACAGCTCATGAATGCTCATGAAGACAGGGTTGAATGGAGACGGCAGTTGCGTTCTACCATGAAACAAGTCCAACCCCGGAACAGGGAAACATGGACTCAAAATGCATGATGATGATGATGATGATGATGATGATGATGATGATGATGATGATTGACCTTCATGTGGAAGATCAAAGGAGGAATTCATGTCCATTTGGAAAAACTTTCTATATACCTGGAGCTTTATCATGTTAATTTGAAGTTTTCTATTTAAGGATTTTGAATTTTCCACTTAATGAGTGATAAGTCATTAATTCATATTTTTATATGGCTGGATCAGGTCATTACAACAAGACCTCAGTCTGAGACCAAATGACCAAATGTCAGACTTCCCTGTAATGACCAAACGTACGAGGTTAATAAGCAGTATTTTACAAAATAATAATAGTAATTTTGAATAGGGTACCAGATCACATTCTGTATGTCATTATTTTAAAAATATTTTTAACAGGCTGGGTTTTACTGTGAAGGTGTTGAAAGCCCTACAAAGTTTACTGATGTTGATCTGTCAGAAAAAGTGAGTTGATTAAAACACAAAGGAAAGGTAAAGGGGTTGCTTGCTAATCATCCGCTCTCACAGCCAGAGGCTGAATTGCCGAGGACGCGGCTCAACGAGGTCGGACCGAAGAAGCTGTGCTGCCATGTAGGCGCTCGGCCCTAGAGCACGATCCATACATGACCTCGGAGCACAGCACCACAGCCAGATTTAATCAGCTGGGAGTCGATTTTGCTGAGGGAGGAAAACTGGAGTACCCGGAGAAAAACCCTTGGAGTCAGATTGAGATCAACAAATCTCAGTCCACATGCCATGCCCGGGAGTCGAACCCGGGTTTTAGAGGTGGGAGGTCCGTGTGATGACCGCTACGCCAACCTGACTCCCTTAACACAAATGCCTTGCATATACTAACTTTTAATTTGCATTGAAAATACTAAAACTTCAAGTAAAACTTGTACCAACAATACAGTTCTGGCCAGAGATATGAAATCCCTTACGATGCATGCATGCTTTAAAAGGTTAAATCACATGACTTGGTCATGTGACAAACTTTATTGCTTGATTTCATGAGGAAAAGCATCATTTTGTTAAGACCAGTAGTGATAATCCATAAAATGCTCAACTAGCATCTTTACCAGTCACTAGCTTGTTTATTTCAGTTAAATATTTGTAAACTTCATTTGTCGAGCTGTATTTAATTCTTATATATATTACTAATGGCTCTTTTGATTTGTTTTTGTTTTCTTTTGGAAAATCTTGTGCAGCTTTAAATAGTTCATTTTCATATCTACCAAACCTTCATATGAGTCTGTATTTTCCAATACTAAAAAAAAACTTTCTTTAAATTGAAACACCAAAAACCTGACAAATTTAGTATAGCAATCAGATGACAACCATTATAGTGTAATTTAGTATAGTTAATGAAAATAGAATAAAAGTGAATGTGTCATGTTGTTCTTTGATTTGACAGGATTGGTCAGACTATGACGAAAATACCCAGCAGTCTGTGGGAATATATGAAGTATCTTCACAATTTATCAAGTTGCATTGAGTTTTACTCGATTAACCAGGGCTGTGAAAATCTTTTTAAGTTCTGCTCCTGATTATCTATGCAAGAGCAATTAACTATCAACTACTCTGATAGAGTAATAAAACAATTGGAAAAATTTCAAACGGTTTTGGGGGAAGTGTTCTACCAAAAAAGACAAGTGAAGCCTAGAATTGACTCTCGGTTGAAATCCGCTGTGTACCGAGTCAAATCGTTTTCATAAACTTTTTGTAGACAGCAAAATGTTCGCTGGTGACTTTATGAAGTTTATAGAATGCTGTAGTTAACGTATTTTGTAGAGTAGTTGGATGCTATGTACAATAAAAATAATCTTTATAAGACACAAAGAAAATAAAAGGCCCAATACTCCTTTTAATGTATTATTGTATTTTCTAGACGGCATTCTAATTTGTTCTGCTACCAGCTTTTGTTAGCAGTCGTAAAATCACCGTTCAGTATTTTAAGCCCGGTTTCCATATAATCGCTGGGATCGCTAGGATCGCCAGGATCGCTGAAAAATCGGTTGAGCGATCCCAG